>VWYO01002105.1:13680-46013 GCA_013400275.1 Rhadina sibilatrix | reverse complement strand
CCTTCCTTTCAGGAAGATTCTGTGCAGCTTAAAAATGACTCTTATTTAAATGAATCAATTTCATAAGCATGCTAACGTCTTTATTCCTCAAATGTTAAGTAGAACATTTAGAACTGGAGAATGTATTTCTGAACACCTTCCTTACATCTAAATTCATGTTTCTGCATAAAGGTCAAAGCTTTTCTGGGTATTTTTTCCTTGATAAGCTCCTTCAGAGGTGTTTATTTACAAATGATCTGCTTCCACATGTAAGCCTCATACAATAACTGCTGCTGCTTTTGTTCTGAGTGTGGGAGATGGAGGTGTACAAGTGTTGCAAGGCCATTTGATGTCATAATTGGATCTCAAAGCAGGCTCTGTCTGAGTACAGAATGGAGCGGAAGTGGGCCCAGTCCTGATCTAAGCAGAGCTGTGGGAGCCTCACCTGGTACACAGACCTGTGGTACCTGGGCTGCCTCCTTTGGGTGTGTCTTGGTTTGAAAGGAGGTATCAGCTTGGGAGGGGCAGGGCCTCCCTGGAAATGCAGAGTTCAAATTATTATAATTTTTATTAGAATAATAATTATAATATATATTAAATATATATTATATTATATTTATATATNCGCAGCGAGCAGCAGCCTCCCGTCCTCTCGCCTGTCCTTTACCCGCCCCCAAACTCGCTGCTAGCTCTCCCTGCCGACTTTGGGCCACCTCTTTGTTCTGGTCAAGCACCCACAAGCACCCTGTGGTTGGTGTCCTAGCAGCTAACTATGTAGTTAGTGTCCTAGCAACTTTCTGGGGAAAAATTCTCTGAGTAAAAAGGAGCAAACCTAACCCCAGCAGGGTGGCAAAAGCCCCTCGGCCACCCGTCACCTTCCCCTGCCGGTCACAGGCTCTCTCAAGGAGGACGCAAACACAGCAGGGCAGGACTCACTCCCAAGGAGTCACATTACAGAGACAAGCACAGAACAAACTGGGCTGGAAAAGACTTTTGAGATCGAGTCCGACCTGTGACCAACACCACCGTGTCACCCAGACCACGGCACTGAGTGCCCCATCCAGCCCTTCCTGAAACACCTCCGGGAAGGGTGACTCCACCAGCCCCCTGAGGAGCCCTTCCAATGCCTGCCCAGCCTCGCTGTGAAGAGCTTCTTCCTGACATCCAAATGATGTCTGCAATGAGTGATGATGGCTCTGTTTCCAAACGCTCTCTAGGAGTTCAGTTTCTCCAGAGTAGGAGCCATGAGAACAGAGATTTGTCCCTGGGTGAAGCAAAGTGCCAACTGCTTTCAACTCCTGATGCTCTCAAGGGGCATTTGAGAGAGTGGCCAAAGCAGAGGGGTGAACACTGCAGATGCTCTGGGACTCTCCCAGCACAGCAGCAGAAGCTGTGGTGATGTTGCACGTGCACAAAGGTGCTCTACAGCCATGAGCAGGTCAAGGCATCCAGCCAGGGAAAGGATGACAGAAATCACAATTTCCTTGGAAGCTCTCAGTTTCATTTTTTCGGGTAAGCAGTGGCCAGGCAGCTAAAGCAGGGGACGTGGAAAGGAGTCATGACACCCCCGGGTTTTAATGCCACACAGCACATTATTTCCTTAGCTCTGAGAGCAATAGGAGGCTGTCAATGTTCTGGCAAGGAATCAGAGTTAATGTATTCTCATAATGAATTTAATGGGATAATGAAATGCTGTTGTAATTGAAGGTATTAACATCTTCTCCTCTTAAATACCAACTTGCTTAGACCATGTGTTCCTTCAGAAAGGACATGTGCTAATCTTGGTAAACACAGAGAAATAGTGGGATTTAATTCGGGTTTAGGGCTCTGCATCCAGACATTGGGTGGGTTTCAATACTACTCCTTTGAGTGACTTCTTTTAAATAACTTATTTAAATGCTTTCTTTGGTTGCACTGGATTTAACTGAGATTAATCAGCTTTACATATGCAGATACCATTTAGATTATGTGAGATATGTAAAGAGGATTCTCCAGCCTTTGAATTTGGCTATTGTGCCTATCTCTAAGCTCCTTTAATTGTGTAAAGTGGGTAAAGGGGAGCTCACCAGCAACTCAGGAAAGGATGTGCTTTGTCCTGGCTGGCAGAGGACAGAGACCCTCCAGGCACACGTGCTCTTGTCCCACACATCCCAGTTATCAGCTCCCAGCAGAGCTAATGGCTGCAGTCACTGTTTACCATTCCTGTTCTGTCTCCTTTCCTCAATAACTAAAAAGTCATGCTCGTTAACTGTGATTGTTGAACCTGCCTCAGCTGTGGTGGATAACAGACCAACTCCACCTCTTGGGATCAGCAGTCACTGAGGAACACTCATCCTCTGGGCATTCAGGTGCCCCTTGGCTAAATTTTGGCCTTTTTTTTAAAGAGAATTTTTGCCAGCCAGTCAGGAGATCCCCATGGGAGCTGGGCTAAGGGCAACAGCCCCAAGAGCATCTCCAGTGGGCTGCAGGGGAAGCCTTTGGAGTCTGACTTCACTCATCACATCTGCAGCCACACAGAGCTTTGGAGTGTGGCAGTGATGCTGTGTGAGGATTTGCACCAGTTCTGGGTGGTGCCTTCCTGTCTGTTCCACTGGCATTCCCCAGAGCTGCTGAGGAGGTCCATGACCTGCAGCTACAGCCCAGACCTCAGCAGCAGCAGCAGGAGAGCAGCAGATACAGGAGCCCCTCCAGCAGCAGATTCAGTTTGAATATTGCCTTTGATGCTGGGGTCAGAAGGGACAGTTATTGATATGCTTGGAAAATAAAAATAAAAATGCATTTTTAGTAAAAGAATACAGAAATCTAGAGGGGTATTTGTCCAGGCCTCACAGGGACATGCTGGCTCCTGAGGGGGAGTTTCCAGCAGAGAGATCACAGCAGAATCCCAGGGCAGCATCTCCTGCAGGCCCCCAGCTGGAGCCCAGGAGGAGAGAGGAGGGTTCCTCATGCCAGCATGGAAATTGTTCCTTTGGTGTCTCCCTTGGCCCCTTCCTGCTCAGCCCCTCCCCTGGCAGCCAGGAGCTGCTGAAGGAGCCCAGGGATAAAGGAGCTGCCTGCACCTCATTTACAGCTCTGTAATTATTTGTTTGGGGGCAGGAATGTGGGCCATTCTCTAGAGGCGGGGATTGGTCTGTTCCCCACTCTTCAGTTCAACGCCAGGTTCTGCCAAATTGCAGGATTTCTGTAGGTCCGTGCTTAAATAAATTTCAAAAAATAGTTGGAGGAATAGACTAGAGGCGCAGGAGAAAAGCTACAAAGTTGATTTAAAGGCCAGGAAGAACACCTTCCATGCAGAGATTTAAAGGCTCCAAGCTGGTTAGCTTTTAAAGAAGACTGAGAAGTGACTTCATCATCACATCTAAACCCCTTCAGGGGGAGAAAATATCTTGCAATAAAGACTCTGTGACTGCAATGCAAAAGGCAAAACAAGAGCTGGGAGCTGAAGCCAGCAACATTTGAATTATAAATTAGACCCTTTTTTTGAAGGAAAACATTTATCCACCACTGAAAGTAGCCTGAAGAGATCTTCCTGAAAGATGTGTTTCAGTCAAACCCAAGTGGCTGGATGCACTGCATGATGAACCTGGTGAAATGTAATGGTCTGTGATTTACAGGAAATCAAGTGTGATGATCTAATGCATCTCTCTGGCTTTAGTCTCTGTGAATCTATGGAATAAAATCATCACACAAGCTGCAAGCCAGCAACAAATCCCTTTTCTTGACACACAGGTGAAGAGGAGATGGCTGGAGTTGTCCTGGAGGCACATCCCACCCTGGAGAGAGACAGACACATCCCTGCCATGTCCAGAGGGGAGGCTGGGGTAACAACTCCTTTCTGCCTTGTATCAGCTGAGTGCAGTTGGAGATGGGTGAGTCAATAGCTGAGATGAAAGACCCAGAGCAGCTGTGGCTGCCCCTGGATCCCTGGCAGTGCCCAAGGCCAGGCTGGACACTGGGGCTGGGAGCAGCCTGGGGCAGTGGGAGGTGTCCCTGCCATGGCAGGGGTGGCACTGGGTGGGATTTAAGGTCCCTTCCAGCCCACAGCAGTGTGGGATTCTGTGATCCTCAGGCGTTGATTCCCCTGGTGCAGGGGAAGGCAGCGATGAGCTGGGGATGGGCAGCAGCTCAGCAGTGCTGCAGCCCCACTCAGGAGCCCTCCCGTGGGCAGAGACAGCACAGGGACTCTGACAGGGCACTCAGGGAGGCTCCCAGACCAGGGCTGACCCCTTTCAGGGGTGGGGGCTCTGGGGACAGCTGAGCACCAATGGGGGTGCACAGCCCCAGCTCCCAGGTGGAGCCAGCACCAGGGTCACTGCATTTTCACAAACACGACCCACAGCAGCTGCACAGAGTCTCCTGACAACTCCAGAGCAGGTCCAGAGCCAGGCAAGGACTGAATCCCCCTTCCCCTCTCCTCTCTGCACCCCCGAGGTGCGCTGAAGAAGGCAAGCTAAACTAGCAACCCCTCCCCTGGGTGAGTGGCAGAGGACATTCCTGTTATCCTGTCCTCTGGAAGCCGCGGGGGTGCTTGGTATTCACAGCACAGCCCAGTTATTTATAACAGTTATTTTTCATTTTGAGTCTCAAGGTATAATAAGGTGGTTATAAAACTGATTTAGGGATAGAAAAGTTTGATTATAAAGGGAAATTATTCGAAGGTTTCAATGGAAGGAATAAGTTGTATGAAATAATGGTGCTGTTGGAGGGAAGAGAGGCACAGAATCAAAATCCTTTTAACTGTTCCCTTGCCCCAAGCATGGCCATCCCACCAGCCCTCGTGTCCCAAGAGGAGGGCTCGGGCTTCCCAGGGAAGAAACTCCCATTCCCACTGTCTCTGAGCCTATCACAGAGCAGAGAGGGCAGGAAGAAACACTCCCAACAAACAGGGACAAAAGCAGCTTGGTTCAGCTCTGCTCCTGACAAGTCCAGTCCATCCCCTTCCTGTGCCCCCTGCTCTCTGCAGGGCACCCAGGGTCAAATCTGGCCCTCAGGCAGGAGATTGTCTCAGCAGTCTGGGCTCTGGCTGCAGCTTCTGCAGGCATAACAACCTTCCCAAGTGCCAGGATCAGCAGCACCAAGAGCCAGGGGCATGGGAGGCCACAGCCGGGCAGGAGGAGATGGGGAGCATCGAGCTGGGCCAGGGCAGGCTCAGGCTGGAGAGCAGGGCAAGGTTCTTCCCCCAGAGGGTGCTGGCACTGCCCAGGCTCCCCAGGAATGGGCACGGCCCCGAGGCTGCCAGAGCTCCAGGAGCCTTTGGGCAGCACTGCCAGGGGTGCCCAGGGTGGGGTTGTTGGGGCTCTGGGCAGGGACAGGAGCTGTGATCCCTGTGGGTCCCTCCAGCTCAGGATATTCCATGGTTCCATGAGCAAGACAATGAGCAGGACTGAGAGCTTCCAGCCCATCTGCAGCCACCTGCTCATCAAAACACTCTGGGAGCCAGCTCCAGAGAGCGGGGCAGGAGCAGGCACAGGGCTGGAACACAGACTGGGAAACACCACTCCCAGCAGTGCTCCAGCTCTTTGGGATGCAGGAAACCACAGCCAGCAACTTCCCACTGGGAAAGGAGATAGAGGATTCATCAAAGAATACAAGTCAGCAGGACTGTTATTAGACAGAGATGATAAAATTGCTAGTAATGAGACAGGGAGGAGAGGAGCAGAAATATTTATGTGCCGTGTGGAGGGGAGCCTGAGGATGTGCTGGGTCTCCACAAGAGCCAGGGAGAGTTTCCCTCACTGCTGTGGAGGGTTAAAGAGCCTCTCACTGGGAAGCACTTCCAAACTAATCACAGCAGATCAGGTACCCCAGCAACCTGTGAGCTAACAAGGAGATACTTGGCCTTTATTAATTCTGACTCCATCAGAGACAAGGAGCTGAAGGAGATGGGGAGAACACTGACGTTTTACTTTGCTGTGCCCCATGGATAAAGTAGGTCTCTCATCTGAAATCAGCCACAGAAAATAACAGGAAAAGCAACAGCAGGTTCAGCTGATAAAGAACTAAATGACAGAATTATCACCGAGCAGTGCAGTTGCAGGGAGGCAGCTTGTTCCTGGTGGGCTGCATAGGAAAGGGCCAGAGCTGTGCCACTGCTCTGAGACAAAATTGAGGAACAGCACCAGCAACCAGCACAAGGACATTTGGCTTTTAGAAAAGCAGTGGGGTGAGCCCTGGCTCAGTGAGATCTGACTGCCCTGCACGAGCAGCTCTGGGTGCTTCACACAAACCCTGGAGCAGCTCCTCACCCTGCCCCTGCCAGGAGCACTGCCTAGGCCTGGACAAACAAACATTAAAGATAGCTCTTCATAGTAGAGGGAAATTAAGGATTTTTGATAAATTCACTTTTTAAAACAATCAGATCTCCAATTTCCACTGTTAGACTGGATGGGGGAAGAAAGGACACGGGATAATGTGACAGATCGGCCATTTTGGGGAAATGAACACATTTATTTCAACTGTGCTGACAGGCAAAATTCACTTTAAATTACATAACACGGCTATATGTCTTCATCACCCATTACCTGGGAGTGTGTGAGTGAAAAGCTGCCAGCAGAGAGGCAGCCTGCACTTGTCTGGGGGCTCAGGACAGGCTGGTTGGTGCTGCAGGCAGGAGCCTGCCCAGGGTCACAGCACAGTGCTGCTCACAGCAGAGCCCCTGCAGAAGGGGGCAGCCCCCTGCTCTCCTCCTGCCCCACCGTCTCTGTAGGGCCATCTCCCATCCCCTGGAGCCTGATGTGAGCACTGGCTTTGCAGGAGCTGCAGCTCTGGTGCAGCCAGCCAGCTCAGTGAGCTGTCATCACCAGGAGCTGGTGACATCGGGCACTTCCCCAAATAGCCACTGCACTCAGAAACTCAGGAGGGTTTTCTTCCACGGTGTGAGTCCCATCTGACAGCATCTGGACTCTCCTTTTTCCCCCCAGTGACCAAACTCTCCCATCATGGAGCTCCTTCTGCTTGGAAACTGTGACTAGCTTGTCAAGAGAGCTACAGCTGATGTGGTTTCCCCCCACATCATTTCTCACTCCCTGTCTCCCTGTGTTTCCTCCTTCTCAGATCTCAGTTGCAGCCCTGTCTTTTATCAGAGACTCAGCAAGCCCCCAAAATTGCAAGATTGACTCCTCTCTCTAGATCAGTCCCCAGTAATCCTATGATTTTGCCTCCTCTGTGTGCCCTCTGCTCAAAAGCCTCTCGCTCATGGGGTTTATTTTCTCCATGGGCTCTGTACCCCCCAATTTTCTGTGCCACAGCTGGGTGCATTTAGTCTTCAGACAAGTCTTCTGCTTGACTTGTCTGAAAAATGTGAGACTCTTCAGGAGCTTCAGAGCAAGCAATTGTCAGGAAAAACCACCTTCAAACTTCCCTTTTTTCCCTGATAGCTGTTTCTTCAGAATGAGCAGGGGAAAACGTCTGAGCATACTCTAGTTGGAATTTTTTTCTAGGTTCATCATTTGGGAGGCTCTTAATTCTACATAATTTCTGCATTTGCTCCTCATGCAACAGAAGATGAAAGATGATGAGGGCAAAAAAAAAAAAAAAATGAAAGTTCAAAAAAGGTTTGAGCCTGAAGTCCAGCAAAGGCTAAAAGCTGCTTGGTGTGGGAGAAGCTTCCTTATAATCTGCAGAGCAGAGCCCTGGAGTAGGTGGTCAGAGAAATCCTCCTCAGCAGAGGTCTGTTAATGGTCTGGTGGGTGAGCACCCGTTGATGTGATTCACTTTGGGCTGATTTATTCTTCATCCTGCTTTTCTGTGCTCCATTTTGTCTGGCAACAGAAGTTTCTGGGACTCCTGTCAGGTAGGTGCACTCAGAGGGAGGGGAGACAGGGAGATTCTTCAGCTTCACATCAGTTTTTACTGAACAAGTTAAAGAACCAGGAGCACTGAGGCAAGTGCAAGATCCATGTCCCACGTCCTGCCCTGTGGCTCCTTCATTTGAGTGATGGGGATGGAGGCTGGTGACATCCCTCTGTGTGCCACAGCTGGCCCTGGGGGCTGGCCTGACTTCATTGTAGGGATCAGGAGGGATATTCACAGATTCATGGAATGCTTTGGCTTGGCAGGGAGGTCACAGCTCATCCAGTGCCACCCCTGCCCTGGCAGGGACACCTCCCACTGTCCCAGGCTGCTCCCAGCCCCAGTGTCCAGCCTGGCCTTGGGCACTGCCAGGGATCCAGGGGCAGCCACAGCTGCTCTGGGCACCCTGTGCCAGCCCTGCCCACCCTGCCAGGGAACAATTCCTGCCCAATCTCCCAGCCAGCCCTGCCCTCTGGCACTGGGAGCCATTCCCTGTGTCCTGTCCCTCCAGCCCTTGTCCCCAGTCCCTCTCCAGCTCTCCTGGAGCCCCTTCAGGCCCTGGCGGGGCCTCTGAGCTCTCCCTGGAGCCTTCTCCTCTCCAGGTGAGCCCCCCCAGCTCTCCCAGCCTGGCTCCAGAGCAGAGGGGCTCCAGCCCTGGAGCAGCTTCGTGGCCCCCTCTGGGCTCCCTCAGCAGTGAATGAACACGGAGGTTGTTCCCTGCTGTGGGAGCTGCCTGAGCAGTCCAGCACTCACAGGTTGTATCCCAGTCCCAAACAGCATCTCCCCTGTAGCTGGAATTTGCAGACATCATTTTGCTCCCACACTTTATTTCAGGTGTGAAAGTAATTAGTGAATTCGTCCTCAGAATGTTCCATAATCTAAATTTTTATTGCAAATAAAAGTTTATAGCATTGGTGTTTGCTGGAGAAACCTGCAGATGCAAATCAGAGGCAGCAATCTCTTCCCCACACCTGAAGGCAGCCTGAAATAACTGTTTGGAAAAAGCTCTCAATTGCCTATTAAAGGGACAAGGCAATAATTTTGAATCCAAATAACATGAATAATTTCCCAGCTGATTTATTGATCACAATATTCAGACAGTGCTGTCTCAGAACACACAGGGACAAACACAGATCAGAAAACCATCAAGGGCTTCCTTGTTGCCTTGTGCTCCCAAAAGGAAATTCTGTGATGCTTCCTGCAAAGTACCAAAACCCCTTTCACTGAGTTGCCTTCCTGCTTCTTTTAATACATTGCAGCAAACAGTTCCCAAGCCTGTGCCTTCCACAGCCCTCACTCCCAGAGTCCATAAACAATATTATCATTGCTCTTTTGGAGACTTTAGAGAATTTTCCTTCTTGCAAAACTTTTAATTGCCATAACTTCATTTGCACACATAAAACTAGTGTTGCCACCATTCTGAAATGGTTCTGATTGCACAGAACCAGACATTTTTCCTTAACTTTTAGAATTCAGCTTCACTATAGCCTCGCTAGAGAACTAATAAAAAATTATTCCAAAGTTCACAACACCCAACTTCCCATGGCCGGGGAATTAGAGACATCCTGATGTGTTTGAAATAAAATGCAGACACCTATTGGAGCACAATGCTTTCAGGTGCCAGCACTAAATGCTCTTGCATCATGCTGGTTGTGAAGCCATACCTGCTAGAACAGCAAAATCAAAGAATAAATAGAAAGAAAGTGGCTCATTGCCTGCATCAGATTAACCAGTGACCTACTTGAGGAAAGGCAGGCCAAACGGGATGCACTGATTTGCTAAAATGCATTGACAGAACTTTTACAAAATCACTCTGGTTCCCCCTGGACCACCATTCAAGATCTGAGCTTAGCTCCTTCCCTCTCCAGGCTGGATTTGTTTACTGAGCACTTGGGGGGTAGCAGATTCCAAGAGAAAGGCCTGATCTCTGATTTCCAACACCTCGGGCTCACACTGTGTGCCCATGGCCCTGTCCATGCACTGTCACAGACCCTGGGCTCCTGGGGGGCCTTTGATGTACCTTTTGACACCACCTCTCTGAAGTCCAACTGCTGCTTTACCTTGACGCTCTTCCAGATCCCACCAGCCCAAATCCCATCACCTTATTTAGGCTCCAAGGGATGCTCAGTCTGTACTAAATTCCTATTAAATTCTGAGTAACAAGGTCATAGGATCATAAAATGGCTTGGTTTGAAAGGGACCTTAAATCCCACCCAGTGCCACCCCTGCCCTGGCAGGGACACCTCCCACTGCCCCGGGCTGCTCCCAGCCCCAGTGTCCAGCCTGGCCTTGGGCACTGCCAGGGATCCAGGGGCAGCCACAGCTGCTCTGGGCACCCTGTGCCCTCTGGGCACCCTGTGCTAGCCCTGCCCACCCTGCCAGGGAAGGTACTGGGCAGCAAACATCACCATGGCAGGGGCAGGTGTGACAGGCACAGCACAGGGACAGCAAGGAGCCCCAGCCAAAAGGACACAGGAGTGGGCTCACGTGTGGAAGGGCTGCTTCCCACCTCCCCAGGCACTTTGGAATGCAGCAACCCCTCACAGTAACTTCAGCTGCTCAAGGTCTATAGGATCCCCCCAACGATTCATCCCCAGCTCAGGTGCATGAAGCAAAGCCAAAGTTCTTGTCAGGAGGGCTAAGGAGAGACAGTACCCATTGCAATCACCCATCAGAGAGAAAACAGCCTCAGCTCCTTCCTGCTACTCTAATCCCTCAGGAGGCAGCAGTAAATCCCAGGATTTGGCTTGTCATGTAAGTTTGCAGCATTTTCCCCTCCTTTATTTTTTTTTAATCTTAGTGAACATCAAGGCCAGACACTTGGGATAAACAGCCTTGCCAGTTTCCCAGGTCTAGGATGCCCATTTTGTCCCATCCCAAGCATAGCCTGGACTGTTAAAAACTCAGACATGAGGAGCTTGGTGGAGACACTGCAGGTGCTGCACGAGCTGCATTTCTGACCCTTTTATGGGGCACCATGGTTTTGGGAGACATCCACACCACAGCATCTCCATTGGCTGGTGCAGCTGGGGTCCAGAGCAGACCAACCCCCCTCTCTGGCTGAAATCCCAGAGGCTCAGGCAAGAGCAGATGGAATCTCCAGAGTGAGCTCCTTTTACCAAAGGAGGCAGGCCCAGAGTGCAGCCCCGAGGTGCTGAGCACAGCCCAGAGCTGTCCGTGGGGTGCTGGGGCTGCCTGGGCACCCCCTGCCCCACAGGCTGCTGAGTGCACCAGCTGGAGCCTCTCTCCAGAGCCACCTGAAGTCCAAACAGCAGCAGGTGCTGAAGAGCAGGAGGGGTCAAACAGTGGCACAAGGGACCAGCACAATCCCCCTGACCAGCAGAGGCTTTGTCCCTTTCACTTTTTGTGGTGCATCAGGAAGGATTTTGCTGCCCTGTGTTTGAAGGTCACTCAAGCATCACTTAGCAGAAACCAAGACAAACTCTCACAAAATGCAGAAACCCTGAGCCAAAAAGCTGCTTTTTTTTTGCTGAAAAAGGATGCTCAGACACCAAGGGTGACCCAGCACCGACCATGCTGCATCCATGGAAGGACTGAGGAAAAGCCTTTAAAGCAGCAGAGAAAACAGGTGCTCTGCTCTGCAAGCCCCAGAACATCCAGCACTGCAGACTTCACTGAAGGCAGAGCCACAGCAGCCTCTGGAACTCTGCTTTTAGTTACTTTTAACTGCACCTGTCCCCTCGACCCCTCATTTCAACCCACGCTCTCTGCCTTGGGGTATATGTACTTTTTAGAGCAACACAACCATGTTTTAAGCAGCCTAGGAGACAAGATTAGGAATAATTTAGCTGCTGTCTTTCAGATCTCTTTGAACAATGGTAATGTCAGATGCCCCAAGTATGAACCCAAAATTTAACACAGTAGTAGATCATCTGTAAGGGAAAGGCAGTTTGCCTTTTGTTGTTTTATTTTTTTCCCCTTATTCAGTGTCTCAGTCAACATCTAAAGGAATTTCCCATAAATCAAAACCTGAAAAGAAATAGGAAGCCACAAAAAATGAGTGAGATGTGAAAAACCAGCCGTGTCTGTGGCTAGAGGGTATTTCATAACTCAGAAACACCAGGAAAAGTGAGTTCTTATTGCCCATGCAGTCCTAATTCCAGCACCCCCTGACTTTGGAGGGCTTGACTCTTCAGTCAAGGCAAGCACTTGTAGCCCATGCCCTGAACAGAGGGCACCTCCAGGGACCATCAGCCCTCCACAAAGGAGGCAGGAGGGCTGAGCATTGACTTTGCACCTCGCTCCTCTGGGAGCCAAGGGGTCTGACTTACAGGGTCCATGGGAGGTACCTGATTTATTTCAAACACGTTCATAGTTCACATAAAGCTTTGAGATGGGATCAAGATTAGTATTGTTTTTATTCCATTTTAGCATGTCTGTACACTGTCAATGGAAATGCTGGGCCTGAGCTCAGCGGGTGCAAATCAGGGGAGCCCCCTGGAAGTGGGTGATGCTGCACTGACTTCCACCCACAGAGGATTTAACCAGTTCTCTCCTAATGTGTGTCCTGAGAGGCACGTTTTATTTGTGGTGTATTAACTGGGATCTGCCAGGCTGCCAAATAAAGAACTGCTGTCCAGGGGACAGCAAACCCTGCTCTAGGCAAGGTTGTTTTCTCCCCTAAAACAACCCCACTGCAGTGAGCAAACTTGAGTGTGGACAGGGAGAGGAGGGATGGGAAGGGAGGGTGAAAGAGGGAAATGCAAGAGACCACAACAGGGGGAAAGAGAGGGGGGAAAGGCTGGGCATGGATAGAGGGATGTAGCACAGCCCAAGAGGGCGTGGAGGAGAAGCCAGGCAGAGCTCAGGCCCACCCTGCCCATCCCCACCCGCCAAGCACAGAGGGTCTGAGGCTCTGGGGCTGGGGTGAGGCTGGAGGAGGCACAGGCACTGTGAAGAACAGAATGTGGGGGCTGCAGAGAGGGGTGGGAGGGCTTCAGACTTGAAAACAAGTCAGAAACACCAAGAGGTGCTTTCAAAGGGGGGCCCATTACACCATCAGACCTCGTCCTGCCATTGCCACAGACACCCCTCTTCCAACCCTCTCTGCTGGGCTTGGGTGCCTCAGCCAGGAAAGGTCCCTGCCAGGCTCCAGGGAGGGAGCTGTCTGGGGGCAGCAAGGACAGCTTTGTTCCTGAGGGAGCCTCAAACTAGCAAAGGGCAGGTTTAGATGACACATTAGGAATAAATTCTTCCCTGGGAGGGTGGGCAGGCCCTGGCCCCCCCATAAAACAGTGGTTGCAAGAGGCAGCACATCCCAGCTGGCTGAGCATCCCTCGTGCTCAGCAGAGCAGGAACTCTACACACCCCAGTGCTGTGCTGGGGCATCCCCGGGCAGCTGCAGCCTCCCAGCCCAGCAGAATGGTCAGGAGATGCTGGACAAACACCTCACAGACCACAGGGTGCTGCTGCGGGTGTGCAGGGCTGCTCGGGGCAGCCCTGGCTGGGGCTGATGGATGCCTGTGTGCAGGTGTGTGCAGGCGTGTGCAGGTGTGTGCAGGTGTCTGCAGGTGTGTGCAGGTGTGTGCAGGCGTGTGCAGGTGTGTGCAGGCGTGTGCAGGAGGGAACAGCCCCACCTGGCAGCAGGAGCAGCACCTGTGTAAATGTCTGTGTGTGTTTGCAGGTGGAGCAGAGAACGAGCTGAGCGTTTTAAGTGCCAGAAGGAGTTCACACAATTAATGTTTTTCATGAGATGTAATTTACAGACCTCTCCCTTGATGTTCTAGGAGGGTGTAAATATAGGAAAGCAGCCCATAACTTAAAGGCGGGAATGTGCTAATTAAGCGTGCCAAAAGAATGCTAATTAGGAGACGGGCACAGACATGGTCTGATCCCAGAAGCCTCCCTGAGTCCCTCCATCCTACCTGGATGTGGGTGCTGCCTGGGGTAGATGCTCCAGCAGGGCTCCAAGGCCACTCCACTGCGGGGCTGGGGCTGCTCTCATCCTGCTGGGGGGCAGGCAGGAGGTGCCACCAGCCTGGTCACTCAGGTCAGCACAGAGGACACCTCTGCCAGGATTAATGACAGACAGCCCAGAGGTTCCCTCACCAGGGAAGTTCAAAGCCAAATCCACCACTGGGAGTTCAGCTTTTTCCATAGAAGCCTCACTTCCTAAGCATACCCCCACATCCAGGTTGTGGATGAGGCAAAGCTTTAGGGAGCAGGGAGGTTCTGAGCTGTGTGCACAGTTTGGAGAGGGTGCAGGTTTGTTGGGGTTGTGTTTATCCGTAACTGTCCCCAGAAACAAGTTGTTCTTCCAAAGCCTTGTAAGGATGTCCCAGCTTTCTCCTGACCAGCTGCAGGTGGACCTCAGCAGGTATCTCTGGGAGCTTCGAGGGAAGAGGAATTTTCTACCTGAAATACTGAGGAATCCCCACTCTAAAGAGAGCAAGTAAGACTTTTTCTGCTGCAAGACACCTGCCCCTGAGTCATCACAGACTCCTGGAATGGTTTGGGTTGGAAAGGACCCTAAATCTCATCTCATTCCAGTCCCCTGCCATGGGAGGGACAGCCTCCACTAGACCAGGTGTCTCAGACCCACATCCAGCCTGGCCTTGGACACTCCAGGGGTGGGCAGGCTGCCACCCCTGTCACACAGCTGGCTCACGAGGAATGCTGGAGATTTCAGTCCCCCTGTTGCCACCCCAGGTCCCTGAGCCTTCTCCAACCACAGCAAAGTCCTGGCTGACCAAGGTGGCAGCAGCAGAGGATGTGACAGCAGCTCTGTCCTCCCCCTGGTGCTGGGCTTTTCCTTCATCTGTTCCTTCATTTGTCCCTCTGGAAGGGAGGCGGCGGCCGCTGATCCCCAGAGCGGCACAAGGAGGAGGCGGCACCGCGGGCAGGGATGCGAGAGCCCAGTTAAATTAAATCAAATTAGATTAAATTACATTAACCCTGGCGCCGCCGAGCTGCGGAGCCCGGCCCTGCGGAGAGCACCGCCTCCCCTCTGCTGACTAATTACCAAATGAGGCTGCTGACTAATTACCAGATCGGGCTGGTGGCTGCCAGGCTGAGCGGCCAGAGCTGCTTGCAGCCCGGCTCTGTAAGTAGGAAGGAAATCGATGACAGAGGGAGCTGCAATTTCCCAGGATTTCAGAAGCGCTATTTTTCCTTCCATTACAACATGTGAACAATGGTCAAGTGTGTTACTTCTCCATCCGCGGGCCTCCCGAAAGAAAGGGATTACAATTGTATCGTTAATATCACAGTGACCTGGCAGCAAGTTGACAGATTTAATCTGCTGACAAGATGAGTGGCACTGGAATTCTCGCATCTCCCCAGAAAATGAAAAATGGGTTCTGCCTGCTACCAGTAAATATTGCTGCTAAGTGAATAAAAATTCAAAAGGGAAAAAGCAATTTTCCTTCTGTTCATATTGTGCTTAGTTCTCAATACACTTCATGCAAGAGGCTCCCCTGGCTGATGGATTCCTCCTAGATTATATCATGCCTTTGAATTTATATGCCCCAGCTCTTTAAAAGACTGTTTGCCAAGGCCTTAGCATTCCGTGTTAGTCTGGTAACTGCTGACATTTGAAAGATGCTGTTGAAGAAAAATCCAAAAGGTTTTTTAAGTAAGAAAAGGAGACAGACCTAGCAGGTAGAGGGAGATTAAAGATTTAGTCAACAGCTGAAATCAAAGTTTTCATGAAGTGGTAATGTCAAAAAAAGTTTACAAGGCCTAATAGAGGGCTTGTGTGTCATGAAAACCCAAATTAAGTTTGGGTTTTTTCCTTCTAGCGCTCCACATGAATTTTTCAAGGCTCTGGCTCCTCCGAAACAGAGGAGCAGCAACCCAAACACAGCCTGGTGAGAGCTGGCAGAGGCAGAGGCTCTGCTGGGATCAGCTGTGATGAGTGGGTGAGAGGAAGACTGAACTCCAACCCTCCAAGGAACACAGAGAGGTCCCACAAGTGGCCCCTGGATTTGTATGAAATATCTGCCATAAAGCTGTTGTCTGCCACCAAACACCGGGAGAATGCAGTGAATTGTCAGGGCTTCTTCTGCCTTGAGTGAGCATTTGTAGCCCAAGGCACCCCCTGGTCCCACAGAGCACCTCCCGTGGTGGCCACGGCTGTGTGGGCTCCAGCACTGACAGCAGCTGATGCTTCACCTTGGGTGGTTCATGTTGGAGGGTGGAGGCAGCAGAGCAGGGCCCTGCACCACCCCCAGCCTGCACTGTGCCATGGGGCCCAGAGATGGCACCTGTCCCCAGGGGTGGGGACATCCCCAGGCACGGTTGGCACGGCCTTGCAGACGGGACAATGGCACAGGCCACAGGGCAGAACTGCAGGGTGGGTGGAGCACAGGCTGCTCTGGGGCTGGTGATGGCAGGAAGGGGTGGCCAGGGCTGCCAGGGCTGCCGAGGGGAGCTGGGCACTGCCCTCGGGCAGGCAGTGACACTGGCACTGGGGTGTCCCCCTGGGCATGCTGCTGCAGGGTGGGTGACACCCTGAAACGCCTGTTCCCAAGAGTGGGTGATGTCCAGCCCAGACTGACCCTCCTACACCTTCCTAGCCGCCCCTGCCATGGGCCAGCCCCACCCAGAGAGAGAGCTCTGCCTCACTGCCCGCACAGACCATCTCCACAGGTGTCCCCTTCCTTGGGAGCACCAGCATTTCACCATCTCCCTAAATCACAGACCATGGTCTTCACCAGCCTAACCATGAGCCAAACTTGCCCCCTTCCTCACCTCTGCAGCAAAGCTCTGCCTTTCCCAACACCTCATTCCCTTCCTGGTCTCCCTCTCTCCCACCCCATCCATCTTCCTGACCACAGGGCAAGAGGGACAGAGGGGTGAGCAGCAGTGATCAGCACCAGGCTGTCTTGGGCTGCCATGGGGGAGGAACTCGGCTCTGCATCTGCACCTCCCAGTGGTTCAACAAAAGACATAAAAAGCAAATCAGTTTTTTTCACGTCTGACCTCTACACTTGAAATTGCCACCAAAAGGTGCACTTCAAACCCTTGACTAAAAACCTCATTAGCAGCTGTGCTTAACTACTCCTGTTTTGGCCTGGGCTGTCCCATGGAAGATGTGAAAAGCTTTTCTACCCAAGACAAATGAATCTGCTCCAAAAGCTACTATTCAAAGAGCAAGTCCAAATCAGAGTAATGCCTCCTAACCTGGATCTCCATGACAAGTTGACCAGTTCTAGTCAAACTTTGCAAGAAACGTCTAATTAGCTTCTAGAGCATGCTTATGAGTCCTCAGAGCTCTGCAGCTGGGTGAAATGCTAAAAACAGGATCTCCATGGAAACCTCTTTAGCACTTAGGGTGAGAGGGTGTGACACTGGTGTTGCATTGTGCTCTGTGACCTGCAGTGCCACACCGGGTGTCCTGGGGAACACTGCAGGGATGGAACATCCTAAAGACAAGGTTACCTGTCCCTGGGTCTGGCTGCCCAGCCAAGAGGGTCTGATCCCTGCAACATCAGGTCCCATTTGACCCCCAGGCACAAGTCCCACACATCCCAGGGGCATCCCCTTCTCCAGGAGGAACACCTGCCCTCCGTGGATGTGGTATTGCCTCTGATGTGTGCTGAGCTCTCCCTGGGGCAGGGAGACAACCAGGGCACTGCACCACATGTGCAGCCCCTGCTGCCTGTCACCTCAGTGCAGCCACATAGCTTCCTGCAGGGATCCCTGGGGACAATGAATTCACACTCAGAGCAGTTATCGCCACCCTGGGCCTTTATTTTAATGCAAAAGATCGTGAGGACAGCTCATTGCCAGAGCGGTGCCATCAGTGCTGCCCACGCTCTGCAGGAGGGCTTTAGACACCCAGAGCGCTCCTACACAACAGGTGCTGAGAATTGCTCTTAATTTCTGTATTCATTTATTGCTACTTACTTCAGAAGGGAAAAGATTGTGTTACTTGGGCAGAAAGTCACAGGACAGCGAGCCGTGAGTGCCATGGGCACCCGCAGTGCCTGATCCTAACTGCTTTTAACAAAGCTATTACTTCAAGAACTCAGCCAGCCTATTCATGTAATTCCCTATTATGCTCAAAGAGTTGACACTGTAAACACTTCCAGGCTTGAATTATGCCCATTGGGGCTGCTGCCTACTCAACACTTGTCTTCCTCGATTACCAGAAGCACAGGGAAGTTTTGGTGAGGCTTTAGGGTGAGCAGCTTCCTCTCCTCACGTTCCTCGACTCCTGGCATCGGTGCCCCTGTGCTCAGGGATGTTCGAGGATGTGCAGTGACTCACTGCAAGCCGTGGATGTGAATTCATGGCCAGCCTTCCAGCCCCTTGAATCCCTTGTTTCCAGAGAGCATTTTCCTGCTCTCAGTGTGTGTTATTTAAAGCAGTGGCAATGCTGCTGTGGCACATCTGGAGACCCCAGCAAAGGGCTCCAGTGGCCTCTTGCCCGAGCACCTTGGGGAACTCCAGCTGCAGAGGGAGCCCTGTCTTTGACCTCCAGACAAATACCCCACTGCTGGATGAGTGAAGGTGAGCCAGCAGCAGCTCCCTGCTCTGGGAGCCACTTGAGGAGATGCAGCTCTTGGAGCAAATCCCAGCCAGGAGTGACTGCTCCTGTTGGGACACTCACAGCAGTTCTGCCCTGGTGCCAGGACCATGGCAGGCTCAGGATGGTGCTCGGGGCCTGATCCCATGTGGGAGAGCTGTGAAAGAAAGGGGTGGCAACTGCTCATGCTTCACCATCAGAGACAGCTGGTCCTGCAGAAGAGATTGGCCTCTGCTGCTTGGAAAAGGTGCAGGACATCCCTGGGAGAGGGGCAGGAGCAGAGCTCAAAGCAGAAAGCAGCTGAGACAGCCCAGTCAGTGACACAGTGTCAGAAGTGAGGAAGGCAAGGCAGCCCCACCTGCCCTCCCACTCTGCAGGGAGAATCCCTTGGCCAAGCCCATGCCAAGCCCAGAGGGCCCCTCACCCCAGCGAAGGCAGAACAGGACGTCCTGCTGGAAACCAGCCCCAGCCCCACCAGGGCTGCACAGGAGGAGTTCAGGGGCGCTGAGGTTCCAGCCGTGTGGAGGGAGGGTGAGGGAGGCACAGGCTGCTGCAGAGGGGCTCCTGCTGCTGCCCACAGCCCCTGGACCTCTCCACTGTCCCCAGGAGTGAGCTCTGCTGTCCCTGGCAACCCAGGGCTGCCATGCAGCAGGCTGTGGCCGAGGCTGTGCTGGCCAAACTACTGACAAGAGATTTCTGGTGCTGGCTGATTGTCTCTCTGCCTCTGACCCCAGCCCTTCTCCTCCCTGTTCCTTCTGGGCTGGTGAATTGCAGCTGCCCCGCTGCCACTTCTTTCCTTCTACAGATGGGTAATTGCCAGCGACACCTTTTAAATCACTTTGGGGAGGTTTGATGAAACAAACTAGATGGAAATCAAATTTCAAGTAACTGGTAGGAAATTGAAAAGAAAAATGTTTATGGAGCAATTTTCTTTGCTTCCTCGAATGGTAGAAATTGTTACTGTCACTCATAAATTATTAATTTCAATTTACCCTGTTCTCTTTTCAGGTTGCAGCTCTCCAGGAGCTAGAGCTCTCACTGAAGGTGCCCCAGAAGTGCTCAGGTGATGGAGGTAGGCAGCACCTCCCCCTGCACCAGGACAGGCTGTCCCTGCCTTTTGGAGGGGGCCACTCCCTTCAAATCAGTCCCAAGGGGGCTTTTGTTTGGTCACCCTGATAGAAGCAGCCCTGTGAGGAGCAGGCACAAGGCTGGGCACAGGCTGGGGTTTGGACCTGCAGTGAATGGAAATCCCCCTCTGCACTGGTTAACTTGGATGGGAGGTGTTGAGCTGGAAGGTGGGAGGGAAAGCAATTGTTCTTTGCAATTTCTCAATGAATTCTTTAATTGATGAATTGCTGATTTCATTTATAACACACACGTGGAACAGGGAACCAGGGAAGAGCCCAGGCAGCAGGCCCTAATGGGGAATTGTCATTAAAACTGTGTTTCTCTTAATGTTTTGGAGCAGGAGGCTCAGACTAGTCAATATTTTCATCAGTGATTCAAACAGACATATTAAAAACTCATTCCTAGAAAATCCGTGGCTGACACAAAGTGTGGAGGGATTGATAAATCTCCTGGAGCTCTCAGCAGAGCTGGGGACAGGCTGGGATCTCCCAGGAGACTGAGCCCTGTCCCATGTGCTGTGCTACAGCCCAGAGCTTCACCAAGGAGCCCTCAAGGGCTGGGCATGGGCTCTGTGAGTGGCTGTGAGCGCTGCCCTGGGACAGAGGGGGAGGGCAGGAGTGTCCACTTGTGTGTGCAGAGCCCAGCCTGGCTGTGCAGAGCCCTGGCAGTCAGGGCTGAGAGGGAGGGGAAATGAGGGGCTCAGAGAAACTCCAGGTGTCTGTCTTGATAAAGGGAAATTCTGCAGGCTGGTTCAGTCATCCCACACAAGCACCTTCCTGTGGAGGAGACACTTGGTGCTGGAAGGAGCTTTAACCAGCAGGGAAATGTCCCAGGGAGTGGGAAAGGGAGGCAGGAGCTTCCTCAGTCTCCACCTCTCCTGGGGAGAGGTGCTGTCCTGGGGATGCTGGAGCTGAAAGCGAGTGACACGACCCTGTAGGAGGCCTGAGTGGGTGAAATGCAAGAGGCTGTGACTTGCTGGAGGCCAGGGAGCCACAAGGATCCTCACTTGAACTTGTGTGCCACTTGTTTCTACTCCCCTGCTGGGAACGCTTTGCTTACAAGGATTCTCGCCCAGCAAAGCCTCACCACTCCTCCAGGACAAACTCCTTGGGGAAACTCCCACAGCCCTTAAAGAAATGACAGTTCAGCACAGCTTAGAGGCCAAAGTCCCATTCATAACTGCATTTTTCTCCAAGAAAAAAAGGCCTCTTGCACAGATGCACTCAGACAAGCCCAGCAGCAGCAGATGGGCAGCCTCCTCAGGCACTTGCTGAGGGCAGTGGCAGCTGAGCAGAGGACTTGTCACCCCAAAGCTTCCCCAGGGATGGGCTGCCCCTGCACTCAGAGCATCTGCAGGTAGGGCCATGCCTCCAGAGCTTGCTGCACCCCAGCTATCAGCAGAAACCTCAGTCAATTAAAATAATTTGTCATAGGACAGCAAAGCGTAGTGCTGCCATCTCTGGATGTGGCATCAATGAGAAACCCCCTCTGGAGCCAGGCTGCATGCCAGGGCGAGAGCCTGGGTCAGGGATCCATCTGCTCAGAAGCAGAAGGAGAGGTCTGGAGAGCCTGGGAGCAGCAGGA
This sequence comes from Rhadina sibilatrix, assembly GCA_013400275.1. Lineage (NCBI taxonomy): Eukaryota > Metazoa > Chordata > Aves > Passeriformes > Phylloscopidae > Rhadina > Rhadina sibilatrix. Next base: position 25,039 of record VWYO01002105.1, on the reverse strand, counting down.
CCTCTGGGAGCAGCCCAGCTCTCTGTCCTGAAGGCCATCACATGGACACCAGTGGGACCAACAGGAGGGCAGGAGAAACAGCCTGAGAGAGGGGAGGGGCAGCAGGATTTGTATCTCTGGGAGCAGCTCTCCTCACAGCCAGGATGATGCTGGGGAAGAATCATTTGAGCAAAGACTGAGCTAGGACTAGGACAGACCTAAGGGGTCTCACAATGGCACACAAGCCCCTGTCCCCTGCTCTGCGTGTCTTGCCCTGCCCTGGACTCCCTTCTGGACCAGCCTGGCTTTACATCACAGCAAGGGAACAGTAACAGGTGCCTGGCAACCCAGACAGAGCATCAGGAATTGCTGCATCCCAGCTCCTGGCCAGGAGGGTACAGCAAGCTTCCCTCTCCTGTGACTGGAACTTCCCATCTGCTGGGTCAGCTCCAGGCTGGGTCAAGACCAAACCAGATGTGAGCTGAGGCCATGGGCTCAAGATTGAAAACAGCTCCAGATGGAGACAACAACCAGAATTCCCCTGACAAGCTGGAAAACAATCTCTCCATTACAGATACAGCACACTGGTGGTCTCTGTCCACAGGGAGTCAAATGCACTCACCAAATATTTGCAGAAAGCTCAGCTATCAGAGCACTTCCTGGATTTTTAGCTCCCAGTAGCCTTATCTCCCACAGCAAACAGTGAGCATTCAGCAAAATCCCTCTGCTGCAGCCTCCTGCAGGGAGCAGTGCTGATGTGCTCAGGTGTCCCTGCTCTCCACGGACCCAGCTGTCCCAGCAAGGGTGGGAAGCTGGTCCCCACCTCCCTGCGGAGCAGCACCTCCAGCAGCATCCACACTGGAGCTTTGCCCCTGGCCAAGTCTCCTTTTTGCTCAGCAAATCTCTCTGCCCCTCCCAGCAGCATCACCCCGAGGCAAACCTGGTGCTGCCCACGAGCAGCAGCCTCTCCAGGTGCCCTGTCCTGGCCAAGGAGCTCGAGCTTTCCTGCTTGAGCAGCCATGCACACTGGGCACTGATGGGGTGGGAGGGGTGCACGGCCTCCAGACAGCCCTGCCCAGAAATTGGGGCTGCACCTGGAGGGATCTGCCCCTGCATGGTCTGAGAGCAAGTGCAGAGGGTGGAAAGCTCAGTTTGGGCCGATTATGTGGCTTAAACCAGGAAAATGGAGCCACTGGAAGAAAGTGGCAGAGCTGAACTGCTGCTGTAGAGTGTCAGGCAGAGCCTGGGGCCTGGAGCAGCTCAGCCATGAGGAGAGGTCAGACAGCCTGTGAGTGCTTTTTGGAGAAGGCACAGGCCAGAGGGGCCTGAGGATGTGATAAATGATCCAGAAAAGAGCGACTCACAGCATCTGTTCTCCCTGCCTCAAAATCCAAGGACACCCAGTGAATCTGGAAGGCAGCAGCTCCCATGGGGAGAGGCAATATCTTCTTGCAGAAGGTGCCTGTGGGCCTCTCAGTACCTGGAGACACTTCAGTTGGGAATTTAGTGAGACAGAAGCAGATCTTGTAAATCTCCAGTGGTAACAGGATTATCCACGTGCTGCTGAGCACAGCAGCAGGTCTGGCAGAGACTCTGCCTGGTACCTTGGGAGGAAGCCAGTCCCCAGCTCTCAGAAACCAGAATGATCCCTCACATGCAACCCCTGGTGCTGCACCTTCTCCTGCAGCACCTGGCCACGGCCCCTCGGTGCTGGAGTGAGGGGATGCAGCAGGAGGGTGCTCTGAGGGCTGTGCTGACCAGCACCCAGCACATTCACCCTCCACCTGCAGCACCCACAGAGTGCCTGAGGCCAGAAGGGTTCTGAGCACCATAGACACACCCAGCCTGCTGCTGGGCCAGGCTGACACTGGGGTTTGGGTCACAGGCTCCCTCCAGGTGGAGGTTTGGAGAGCAGAGACCTGAAGCCAATGATGACAAAGCCGTGTGGCACAAGGGATGAGCCCCTGGCAGATCCCTCTGCGTGGCTTCTCACAGCTGAGCCCAGCAGCTCCAGCAGAGCCACAGAGTGTTATGGGTTGGCAGGGACCTTTAAAGGCCTGGTCTGACCCCCCTGCCACAGGCAGGGACACCTCCCACTGCTCCAAGCCCCATCCAACCCAGCCTGGGAACCTCCAGGGATCCAGGGGCAGCCACAGCCACCCACGGGCTCGGGGGCTCTGGGGTTTGCTCCAGGCTGGCCAGGAGGGGCAGGAGGAGCAGCAGGGGCAGGAAGGGCAGGAGGAGCAGCAGGGGCAGGAGGGACAGGAGGAGCAAGAGGGCCAGGGGAGGCAGGAGGAGCAGGAGGGGCAGGAGGAGCAGCAGGGGCAGGAGGGGCAGGAGGGGCAGGAGGGGCAGGAGGGGCAGGAGGGGCAGGTCAGCAGCACCCCCTGAGCCCTGGATCCCGATCGCTGCCGTGATTGATCCCGGGCTGTGACAAACAAATCAATAAATTCAAATTAAATGGCAAAGCCCTGACAAAGAGCAGGGTCAGGCAGGGCACCGAGCAGGTTAATGGAGGCTCCCGCTGCTGAGCCCTGGGGCAAGGACACTGCCTGCAAACGGCACTGCCCTCCAGAAAGGAAGGGGAGAGACAAATCCAGGGCACGGGGCTGGGGGACATTTCTGGGAGAGGGGTGCTCAAAGCTGGAGAGTGATCGCCCTCTTTCCCATTCCATCTCATCCACGGGAACCACGCAGATTCATTAAAAACTTCTTAAATGAGAAAATGACACTTAATGGCTTCACCTGGACTTAGCTTAAGGATTAGATTTTCTTGTCACTTCTGTCCAAAAATGTTTGTTCTCAGAGCTGACTGAGCCCTAAGCCCCCAGCAGCACTGACCAGACAGATCCTGGTGATTCCTAACTTCCCAATCTGCTCTGTGGCCAAGGTTATATTTGCCCTGCTGATTTCCAGTTTGAGGAGATGCTGAGCCTTTCAGGAGCACTGGGAGGTGTGGGGAGACAAAAGGAGGTGCTGCTGAAGGCAGTCTCCCCTCTGATATCTTACACCTGTGTTGATTATCCTAAACTAGAAACACCCTTGCCCTCACAGCCATGGGCTTGATAAAGAGTGAGTGAGCTGGGAAGAGTCAGTTGGAGCCTGCTGGCTGTGCTGTGAAGACCCAGGGACAGGAGGTCGTGCAAGGGCCAGCAAAGGTGAGCTGCTGTACGTAGGGCAGACAGGGTTAGGCGGCCGTGTTAGGGACAGGAAGGGCTGAGCCAGAACAGAAGGAGAGCCAGAGCTGTGGGGAGCTGATCTGAGAAGATACAGAGAGAAGGTATGGGGGACTTTTTGAATATCAAGGTGCTGTGCCTGAAGCCTTCTGATGAAATTAATGAAGCACCTCGAGTGCAGTGTCCACGTTGACTGCGACAGGGAGGCAGCTGACCTTGCCTGCACAGCTCCAGCTCTAGGACAGGTTCCCAGCCAGGCAGGACCATGACGATCCAGAAGCCTCCAGCCCTGTGGGTGACCCCTTTGTGGGGTATTCTGCACCTTTGCTGTGCCCAATCCCATGGAAAAGGAAGTGTCCATGGGAACAGGCTGCTGCCTGTTCCTCACTCCTGTACCTCCCCCTCACTGTCCCTTGCCTCCAGCCCAGCTTCACCTCAGCCCCCAGCATCCCTGTCAGCTGTCAGTCCCAGCTGTGTCCTCCTGTGCTGCCCTCCTTCCTCCCCTTCTCCTCATCTCTCCGGTGGTTCTGGAGCTGCCCTTAGACAGTTCCATGTCCACAGTTACCTGGCCAGGCAGGTGGTGGGTGCCCCCCCAGCAGCAGCAGGAGCTGCTGAGCCCATGGCACAGCTGCTGTGCAGCCTGCTCTCCCAGGTGCTCCTTCAGCCACACCTGGCCTGGGGCAGGCTCTTTCCCCAGTTCAGGGGGACCTGAAGCACATCTTCCATTCTCCCCCAGGTGTAAGCTCCCTGCTGACTGCAGGCATTTGTGTGCACACACACAGGCACCTCACAGCCTGAAGCTGCCTTTGCCAGCCCAGTATTTCACTTGCCTCTCCTCCTCTCAAGAACAAGGATGCTGTATTCCTCAAGAACAAGGATGCTGTATTCCTCAAGAACAAGGATGTTGTATTCTTCTGGGGAATGGTTTCTCCCCCAGAAACCCCTAAATCTTGTGACCATGGAGTTTAGCCCTTCCTCCCTATCTTGGCACTACTGGCTCAGGCCCAGCTCTCTCTCCTGAGCAGAGACCAGATAAACCCATGCTTCTTCCTTGTTCTCTCTCTGCCCTGGAGCCCTTGGAGAATAAAGCCTTGGGCTGATCCCAGGGTGAGAGCCTCTCTTGGAATCTTTTACCCTGTCCCCTGGGATATTCCTCCAAAGCTTCGAAAGGAACTGAGCTAGCTTCAGGAAGACCAGGAGGGCAGGCAGGGGAGTATTTCACAAGGACAGGAGTTTGCTTCCGGACCTGGGGGCAGCTCAGGCTACAGCCCACCTGAAGCTGCAAAGCCCAAGGCATGGATGCATCACCCCCCTGCACCACAGGCCTCCTGCACCCCCTCAGCACCCTGTGAATAATTCATCACATGCCCCAGCTCTCCTCTCTTTCTGTTCTCAAATTAGCCATGAGCAGATTGTGGCTTTCTCAAAAGAGTTTGTTACTTGGAGTCGTTCCTGTGAACATTTCCAAGGCTGTGGCTCATTTGCAAGCAGTAAAGAGCTACAGCAGGGGTGTCCTTTGCTGGCCCCACCAGGCTCCAGCTCCCTGGAGGGGCTCCTTGCCTTCCTGCCCATGGGATGCTGTCACACAGCAGAGCACAGGTGCAGAGGGGATGGTCCAGCGCAGCTTGCGCAGATCGTGGAGCTCTCATCACCCCTGGGGAGCTTTTTATGAAGATGTAAATAAAGCCACCCCTGCAGCCTGGAGAGGCAGCCATTTGGATGCCACCTTTGGACCTTTCTCAGTGCCACGGCCTGGCAGCCCCTGCTGCTGTTGGGAAGGTACCGTGCAGACTGGAACGTGTTCCAAGCGCTGTAATTGCCCAATAAAACCCTGTTCCTTCACCATCCACTTGAATTAGTGCCTGCAATATGTTTGAAAGCTTTATAGCCCAGTTAATTGTGAGGCAGTAACAGGAAGGGGCATTATGGCTTTAGGAACACAAGTTGCATCTGTATTTAATGGTACTAAACCGTAAGGAGCCCCCGTTGGAATGAGGCAGTGGCTGCTGTAGTGCCTGTAAAGGGGATGATGGCTGAGCCTGAGTGCAGCAGGAGCGGGGACACGGTGCCTGGGGCAAGGACATTGCCCAGCTCCTCTGGCCATTCTGGTCCTCAGGGCCGAGAGTAGCCCCCCCTGCACCCCAGGAGCTCTCTGTGTGCCTGCTCTGCACACAGGCTGTTATCCCACAGTCCCCCAGCCAACAGTGTCCCATGTCCCTTTGAAGGGAAGAGCCACCACCCCCATTCTGGCCATTACACAGCTCACACTTTCCCTGGAGGCTCCCACCATCCAGCAAACTGGGACTGGGGACCTGCTCAAGCCTCTTCTCACATCTGGTGTGGATAGAGAAGCTTCTGCGGGAGTGGGACCCAGGCATGGGTGTTCCTAAGTGAGACACGCTCTCTCTTTTCATCAGGAGGACATGGATTTGGGGCTGGGGAGGGTCCAGGGCAGCAGAGCACTGACAACAGCCCATGGTGATGCTCATGGACTCAGCAAGGTCCTTGCTTGGCACCTGCAAATGGTTCTTCTTGAGAGCCTCTCCTTTCTCCAGTCACAGGAGCATCTGGGGTAGCCCTGGATGGATTGGGGATGAAGAAGCTGTTGGTGATTGTTCTTCAGCTCATCTTCTGGATCCAGCATCAGGGGAAATGAGACTATTGAGGGGCAGAGACTGCACAGCATCTCCCACACCTCAAAGGCTTTTTGGAGAAACATCTGGGCTCATTCTTGTGCTGGCAGGATGGAGTTTCAGCTGGTCATGGATCCTCCCATATCATGGACCTTACCCCAGAGTCCAGTTCACCAGGCAGGGCACTGACCCAGCACAGCTCCTGGTGACAGGGACAACCCTAGTCAGGGGCAGATGGCACAGAAGCACCAAGAGGGGCAGCAGTGGCTGTGGCTGATGGCAGAGGAGCTGTGGTGGCTTCACTGGGTCTGCACAGCCCATCCCACCCCAATGTGTGTGCACCCCAGTGCTTGGACACATGGGGGTACCAGCAGGGCCTGAAAGGGTTCAAGGTTGGTTGTGGCCATGGACAGAGAGCAACAGCCCCGTGGAAGAGCACAGAAGAGAAATCCAGGGACACAAAGGAGATCCTGGCAGCATTTCTTGCTTCCTTTAGGGGCTCAGCCATCCCTGGAGCAACCATGGGGCCATGGACACCAACTCTGAGACACCCACACCTGCTGAGGGTGCCTATTTGTGACCAGCCTGGCATGGCTGGCACGACTCATGAGCCTCCAGCAGGATCTCAACAAGCAGAGAGCCAAGAGCCAAGGTCAGGCCAAGAGCCCTGACTGGATGGAAACCCCTGAGAGCATCAGGGGTCCCCTGCAGAGCAAAAGCCTTGGCCCTGTTCTTTGGGTGCAAAAGGTGAGCATTCAGCACCTGCAGGAGGGAGGGACAGGCAGGTGGCAGGCCTGTGACTCCTTCCACGTTGTGTTTGCAGCTGTATCAGCTGCTGGGATTGATTAAGTGTGCAGCAGGGAAGTGAGTTGCCAGTGAGTTCATTTAGAATTGGATATGCAATCAACGGAAAATTAATACAATTAAGTTTCAAATTGTCATTTAATAAAACACCTTTTTGCAAGTGGAATATTAAGTGGGACATAAACACTGCAGCACTGCTAGAATGTGCTGCTCTCAGCAAGGGAGGTGTTTGTGCCCAGGAACTGTGCACACAGCACCCCCCTCCACCACTATAACTCGTTAGACAGACTCTAATTATATATTTATCGTTTACAGAAGTTTCAGCTAATTGCATGATGCCTCTCAGAAGCTGCTGGCAAGGCCCTGCTGCTGTTGTGGGGTGTGGGTTGTTACTGACATACCTGCAGCTGAGAGTGCTCAGCAGATCTGCTGAGGAGCACAGGCCTCAAATCTCCCTGCCTGGCACATTAACTGCAAGCAGGGACATTTCCATTGATAGTTCAGCCAGAAAAGGAATAGAAAATACCCCATTTGTTGGTTTCTCTGATGGATTTGGTGAGAAATTGCCCCAATTTTCTGAAGCAATGTGCACAGGCCAAGCCAGGAGCCCATCCATGAGACGACAGTGATGGGACACCAAAGGCTGTTCCCAAAACTGCCACAAGACCATCCCCAGGGAGTTTTCTGGGCCATGGTGTGAGCACTGTCTTTTTGGGTGGGGAAGCACCACGAGGGATGTGCAAGAGGAACTGGAGGTGCACAGGGGCACGTGGCTTCAAGGGGGTGAGGACACAGGCAGAGCCAAGGGAAGGAGATGTGGAGGAAGGATCACAGCCCCAGCAGCCCTCACACACCTCACACACACCTCACACACACCTCACACACACCTCACACACACCTCACACACACCTCACACACCTNGCAGCCCTCACACACCTCACACACACCTCACACACACCTCACACACACCTCACACACACCTCACACACACCTCACACACCTCACACACCTCACACACCTCACACCTGCAGGATTTGGCTCCCACCATCTCTCAGCCCCCTCTCCACTGACCTCAAAGCACCGTGGGGCAGAGACCCAAGGCTCCCTGACAGCTCCCTGGGAGGAGATCATCCCTGACACCAAATCTGAGATCCTTAATTAAGCTGCTCAGGCACATCTTTTATTTCTGGTCTGACTCATCCTAGTGACTGTTTGTACCACGGGCTCTTCTCTGTGTTCTGCTCTCACCCAAATTCCTGTCTCTCACCTGCTCCACTCTCCCAAAGCGAGGGCTCCTGCTCTGCTCGCTGACACACCTGCCCAAGGCAGCTTCTCCTGCCACTCTGCCCTCCCTGCAGCTCTCTTCTGTTCATCTCCCACTTCAGCAGCACCCCTGAGAAGGTGGGGGTGCCATCCTCAGCCAGAGGATCCAGTCACTCACTCAGAGCTGGGACGTGGCACAGAAGGGCAGCGCTGCAGTGAGGAGGGAAGGTAATTAACAGTGATTGTTTCCTTGAGAGATGCACCATTGAATCTCAGCCTGTGCAGGCCCTGAGCTGGCAGGGAGCACCTCAGTGTGTGAGTGAGGGAATACACCCACGCTGGTCCTGCTGGGCAGGGAGCAGCACTGAAATGCATTCAGCATTTCTGGGAGCAGTAACCCAGGGCCCTCCCAGAGCCTGGCTGTGATCACACACCCAGCCTGGAGTGCGCCCGGGGGCCACAGGGCAGCAGGACCCCACCCCCAGCACCCTCCAGTGAAAAATACAAACTGAGACTCAGAGAAGCTTCACTACTGCTGTGAGTTTATTACATGGATCCCAGAAAGAGTTGCAGCTAAATATGTTATTAGGTTAAATAAAAATAAAACGCGTTCTAGAAAATGTTTTGAAATCTATCATGTAATTAAGCTATTAATTTAATGGTCTTTCTTACTTGGATTGGAAATTCCAGGTCCTGGTATCACTCCCGGCATTGAAAAGCACGCTCATCATACGCAGTCATTATGCATTTTCATTAACATTTGATGAACAATAACTGTGAGAAACATAAAATATTGGTTTTGTCCTTCAGCTGTAATGGCCAGATGGAGACAAGCTGCGCCTTCGAGTCAGCAGTTGCAGCACATCCTCGTTAATAACAGCACTTGCCATTTTTACTGTTTACAGCACAAATGCAGCCCTTTAACAGGGGGGAAGAAGGGTTTGAGCTGTAAGGCCTCTGCAGTGATTTGTAAGAGAGCTGCTGTGCCCACACTCCTCTGTGGCTCTGGGTGAGCTATAATTACTCAGTATTCTGGACAGCTCTCCTACAAGATGTCAATTTATGTGTAAGCAGAGCAAGGCAGTGGCTGGGGACAGCTCAGGCCTCTCCCCTGCACACACACACACAGAGTTTCCTCAGGTTTGCAAAGAAAACATTTTCCCAGGCGATGGAGTGAGGTCCTGCCCTGGAAGCAGGGCTGCTGAGCAAGCACATCACCTTGGTGGTGGCCACGGTGTCCTTGCCACACATCACTGTCTTCCACAGGCACCTGGTTGTGCTTGTGCTCCCAGATGGGGATGGAGCAGCTCCTTGGCTTCCCCCCACTTCAGCTGCCCCGTGCTCATTCCTGCTCCTGCTCTGTGGCCGACAGGGAAAGGTGCTGCACTCAGAAGAGGAGGCTTGGGTGATACCCAGCACGAGGTTTGTGCACACACAGGGTGCTCTGGGGCAGCAGCCAGCAGCAGGGGAGGTGGTTGGCTCGGGGCTCTGCTGCCAGGCTTTTTTGCCAGGTTTGCACCAGGCTGAGCAGATCCACAGACACATCCAGCACCAGAGGCTGGGTGAGATCACTCCAGCTCCTCCACTCCCTGTTACAGCTCCCACTGCCCCAGGAGATCCCACCTGTTCCCAAAGAGAGGGGCCAGGACACTCGTGCTGCCCACAACACCCTCCCCTTGGGCCGAGTTTTACCACAAGTCTGGAGTGCAGGGCCAGGAGCCTTCCCCAGCCAGTTCCTGTGGCAGCAGTGCCTGCACCTGCTCTCCACAGAAGTGCTTGCATTCTGAAAAGAGACACCTCAGACCATGGCCATCCCTTGGAGGTGACTTTCCTCATGTTCCAGAGCATCCCAGAATCTGAGGTAGAGCAGTTCTGTCCAGCAATCAAGCAGTCATGCACGAAAGACCCCCCTGGACCAAATCCTTCCATTCAAGTCCAAGTCTGAGGAGAGAGGCAGTTTGCACCAGAACTGCTCCACAAATCAGAGGAGGCAGGAGAGCAACCAAAATCACAGCAAAATGTGCCACCCCCTGTTCCCCCTCCCAAAAAAGTCCCCGGATCCCCGGCCCCAGGGAGGCTCGGGAGCACAAAACCACACCCCAGGAGCGCCAGGCTGCGGCAGCGGCGGGCAGGGGAGCTGCAAAACCCGGGGATGGATGTCCCAGGGCTTGGGCGCCTCTGTCTCACCGTGCAGAGCATTAATGAAGTTTCTCCCAGGGCTGGACACGGATTCAGACACAACAGTTCCCCTTCAGCACTGAGCCCCGGCCGATGTCGGCCCTGCCTGGATTTATGGCTCCCTCTGCTCGTAAATGTCAGCAGGGCTGTGATGGATGCAGGAGCTGGGAAGAGCTCCCCCAACTTCGGGAGATTTCTTTATTTTTTTCTGATCTTTTACAACAGCCATAAACCAGCTGCTGATTAGTGACAGGTCTTAAAACTTTAGGCAAAAGCTGTTGAAATCAGCTTTAAGTGCTAAGCTTTTCCCAAAGCAGAGCAGCTTAGCGTTTCCCTTTTGAGGTCACAGATGTGACGTGTGGCCCTCTGAGCCACTGCTGCACCCAGGGCAGGACTGGGCAGCCCTGGCAGCCACTGGGTCAGGGGCCAGCCCTACCCTCCTTCATGGCACAAGCAGCAGATGTCCCCAGACAGGCCCATGCTTGTGGCCCTGGGTCCCACGTTGGCCAGTCAAGGGGCAGAGCCCGCTCGTCTCTCAGACTTTGGCAGAGACACGAGGGGCAGGGCAAGGCAGGGCAGCTCACGAGGATGTGCATGCCACCTCTGCCAGCAGGGCAGAGTCCCCCCCAGTGTCCCTCCAGTACCCCTGGGGACTGGCCATTGCTCCCCAGCCCTGAGCCAGTGGTCACAGATGATGGGTGGAGCCAACGAGGACATGGGGTGGAAAAGGCTGAGGAACATTCCCAGCAGAACAGTCTCCACTGCCCCGAGCACATGGCAGGCCTGGTGATGACTCTGTAGCCAGTGGGCCACTGCTGTTATGTTTTCTGAGGTATTCATTAAGAACCGATGGCAGAGGCCACAAACCTGCAGAGAAAAAAAAATGGACAAAATAACACAGAACATGGTTTCACACTTTGGGATGGGAAATTGTCTTCTGCTTCTTCTGACTGCCCACAGTTTCTGGCTTCCTTCCATGTCCCAGCCCATGGCTGAGCCCTTGTCCCCATCCCAGCCTCCTGCTGACCTTCCCCTGGCTGCTGCTGGGGGCTGCAGGTGTGGCCTCTCCAGGCTCCCACAGCCCCTGCAGATGTGCTCTGGGCTGTGCATCCCTGCCTCCTCAGCTCCAAGGGTTTTGCAGGATACACAGTGCCCTTTCCCATTTCCCATCATTACAGGCAGCAGGTTCTGGTGGGTTAGCTCCAGCTGGACACCAGATGCCCACCAAAGCCTCTCCATCACTGCCCTCCTCAGCTGGACAGAGGACAGGAAATACAACAAAAAGCTTCTGGATTAATATAAGGACAAGGAGAGATCACCCCCCCC
>VWYO01002104.1:58135-79559 GCA_013400275.1 Rhadina sibilatrix | reverse complement strand
GATTTCATACATTTTCTAAACCCAGTTCCTGATGTCTGTCAGCACTCAGCATACAACACCAAGCAATAAAGCTTACCTGATATAGTGAAAGCAATATGAGGTGCTATTGTTATTATTATTAGTACTGTCATTCTGTGGTGGAGGACCGAATGAAGGTGGAATGTGAAGGAATTTGTCTAAATAAAAGATATTACCTTTGTATTTGCCAGCAATTTCTGACTTAGAGTTTAAAACAGAGACTAGTGAAGGGCAAAGTAGTATATTGGATAAAAGATGAAACCAGTATATGAAACACATAAAGGAAAAAGGAAGTCTAAAATTATTAGATTCATAGAGCCAGAAAGAAAAAAAAAAAAAAAAAAAGCCAAGAAGGTGTTAATTAACTCATTAAGGGATCTGGATCTTTCCAAACCATATTGTGCCATCCATATTAAATTGTGTTATATTAGTTTCATCTTTTTGTTCCTTTTTTTTAATATCAGTACCTATGGTGCTATGTTTGCAACCTCTAATCACAAATTCATACTTAAAGAATGTTTACCTTGAGAATTTATTCCTAAATCTGCTCAGAATGATTGGTGTCTCTCTGGGAACATTGTGTAGGATAATCCAAATTTTCTCCAAAATTGTAAGTTTCCTTCATGGAAAACCATGACAATCTCAGGGCCCAGACCAGAGCACATGCAACAGGAAAACAGAAACCAAGTAAGATTTTACAGCACAGAAAATAAACCCCCATGCATCACTTTCATTAATAATATTATATCCTAGCACATGTAAGCATAAGTACAGCTACATTCCTTGCATGGTCCATTTCTTAGAAGAATTTTTTTAGGAGTAAATGCAAAAATAAATAAATAAAAAATAAGAAAATAATACATCATAATTATTTTCTTCAGGAAAAAAAAAATATCCAAAATGGCTGTAACAAACCTGTCCCTATAAGTGTGGGGTTTTTTGTTTTTTTGTTTTGTTTTGGGTTGTTTTTTTTTGTTTGTTTTGTTTTGTTTTGTTTTGTTTTGTTTTTGTTTTTGTTTTAGTTTTTTTGAGTAATATACAATTTCACTCATAAAAAATAAAAAGTCATTACCAGCTTATTGCATAAAGATTTGGCATTTCCTGTTCAATCACATAACTACCCAGGAGAGTTTCAACAAGGACAGACAGGAAAAAAGATGCAAATTTGAAGATTAAATATCTATTTAGTATTTTATATAGATTTAATATGTCTCCTTAAAAATACATTTTTCTGTTTCTGTCCATAGTGTCAAAGAAAATCACTTCCAAATGATTGCACTTTAAAATTATTATATACATACTGAACATTTAAAATAATTGTAACTTAAAGTGACTTGCTAAAATTAGCCCTGAAAATGGATGCCAAAGACAAGTGGAATAGAAGAAAAGAAAAACATCCTTGACAACTAATTTCTCCTTTGTATTTTCAATTCTTTTTTTGCTTCATTTTTAGCCCTCCTTTCAGTAAAACTGAAGCTTTTAATTCAAAAGGACTTAACTTTCATGATATGTTGGCATGAATTATCTAAACTAGATCAAGTTCCTGAATCAGTTCTTAGTCTTTAATATGCATGCAGAAGATCGCAGATCTTATTTTCATATGACTTGGAAGGGACCTCAAAGACCATCTAGTTTCCAACCTCTCTGGCATGGGTAGGGACACCTTTCACTTGACCAGGTTGCTCAAAGACCCGTCCAACCTGGCCTTGAACACTGTCAGGGATGGAACATCCATAACTTCTGTGGGCAACCTGTTCCAGTGCCTCACCACAGTCAGAAAAAAAAAAATTTCCTCCTAATGTCCAATATAACCCTACTGTCTTTCAGTTTCAAGCCATTCCTCCCTGTCTTGTCACCACATGCTCTCAGTCTCTCTCCTTCTTTCTCATAGCCTCCTTTTTCTCTCATCTCTCTCCAACTTTCTCATGGGCTCACTTCAGGTACTGGAAGGCTGCAATTAGGTCACACAGAAGCCTTCTTTCTCCAGGCTGAACAAGTCTAAATCTCTCAGCCATTCCTCACAGGAGAGTGCAGGAAAGTATTGGCTTTCTTGGCTGTGAGCGCACAATGCCGGCTCGTGTCCATTCTATGATTCTATGATGAAATAATATATTTGTAAGTTGTTTTCTTCTTATTATTGTTAAATAGGAAGAAATCTTTATTCTCTTCTTTTGACATCAAAGTTATTTGCACAGAAGCTAATCATTATGTCACAAATATTATATCAGATAGTGAATAAATAAGATGACATCTGTTAACTTTGGGGACCATCTGCTAGACTGGGGAATTACGGATGTGTTGTTAAATTTAAATTATATTAATTGAAAGCACAATAGGAGGGTGTAATAGGCAGTATAAGAGACTAGTGCTCTCTGACTTCTCTCATGAAAAGCAGGAAGGGTGGCTGTAGTCAAGAGAATGGTTACAACAACATAAAAAAAAGGTTATATTTGTGAAGAACAGAAAAATTGTTTTAATAAATGGGAAACAAAAAACAACTTTTACATGGCCATGGTTATTGGATTAGGTATACATTTGAAGATATACATTTAAGAAGGCATTTAATCACATGCCACATTAGAAATAATCAGTTAAATGTCAGGCAAATTATCAAAATATGAGAGGGATTTAAAGATATTGAAACTTTAAAGCACAGACTTTTCCTTTACTCTTCATTCTCAGAGTCTGACACTTTGATTTGTGTTAGGATATTTTGATGATAGATTTATGTAATAAGTCAATATTATTAAAGGTAAACATATCAGACAGATATGTTCTATATGAGCACAATCTGAATGTATAAACACAATCTGAAAGTGGCAATCAGTGTTAGAGGTAGAATATGCAAAAATATTCAAAAGAGATACTGCTGCAATGTCAGGTTATATATGAATATACGTACAACATAATACATAATATTATGTATTATGTATTATGTATTATGTATTGTATATATTCACATGAGCTCTGTATCTGAGCTTGAAGCACATCCATCTTACATGTTTTGAACAGACACAAATACCAAGTTCTTAGGATGACTTACGATGCTGATTTGATCCTTCTTCCTAAATTCACAGAAGTTTATCCAAATAGCAGAATGTGAATTGCTGAGCAACTGAAATACTGGTTAGTTACCTAAAACACATTTTAGTAGCCTTCCTCTATTTTCTGCTCTCTTGGAAGGTATGCACACTAAGTATTTTCACTGCTTCAATTTAAGCTTTGCTAGAGATTTAAGACCATCTATGATTTTTGTAAACCATGTTTTTCTATAATCTCTCTCTCATACCTCATACAGGGTCTCATATGTTTTTCCCCATACTTCTTTGCTGTTTCAGGCAATTAAATCAGTTTATTCCATTTTTATTCTTTCCAACTTCATTTTCCCCTATATCCTCCTGCAGAATAACTTACATTTATGACTTCACCTCAACTCTTCTAACTTGAGATACCTCTTTTCACATTTACTTCTACAGAACCCATTGAACAGTTGACTCTTCCTTCCTGTAGAATTTAGAAATGGAAAAAAAAAATAAGAACAAAACAACAAAACAGCTAGAAAAAAAGTACTTTTGAGAAAAGGAAGGTTAAAATAATTATTAAAACATCATCTCAGTCATTGTCTTGAATTTCATTTCATCCACACTTTCCTCAGTGAGACATTGTCAAATTCATTTGCAGATTCCTCATAGCAGAATAGCAGTATTCCTCCCTCTTTTGAAGCCATTCTAACACTCTGGAAGTGTCTTGTAAATAATTATAAAAGATATTTGGAATATAATGCATTTCAATGAGATTCCTATGCATTGATTAATATTGTAGCCAGAAGCTGAGGTAAGATAAGATTCAACCCATACCCCAGTTTACTGAGACCTAAACTGGTGAATTAACTTTATTTGTTTCATTGTGATTAAATCAGGGAATGGATCTCACAGTTTTTATTTTAATTTTGTTTTTACTTTTCAGATAATCTAATGAAAAAACACTCATAATAAAAGGTAATTGACAGGAAAGAAACCTGAATAGTTTCAACTATGCTCCACTAATTAAATTAATTTCTGCCTAAATGGAACTTATCAAATAGATTTTTTTTTTAAAAGCAGATGACAGAATTATCTTTGGGGAAAAAAAGGAGACATTTTTGTAAGATTTTTCCTCTATTGAAAGTTTTGCTATAAATATTCACATTTAGATTTAGTCCTAATATAGGACGTTAAAGAAAAATTAAAAACCGAAGCAATATTTTATCTCTCATGTCCCAGAAATTCTCAGTTATTCCTATTATCCAGAAGTTTTCTCAACATTTCAATTTCTGTATATCTTCTGTATACAAAATATGTCGTACTGCACTAGATGTTATTGTTAAACAGACACTCTAGTTTTAAAGTCACCTGAGAGAACTTCCAATTGTACATTCCAAGGAAATTTACAGCAATAACAAAGCAATGTAGGATCAGATCCTCTTGTCTTTGTATGTACTTGTGAATCTTCTTGGAAAACATTAGGAAAGAACACAGTTAAATAATTCTATGTGTTCTGTGTTCTTCAAAATATCTCTCATTTTAAAAATATCTTTTGTATTTCAACAAGATCTTGTTCTTAGAAATTCTGGCTGATCCCAAGCCTATCACGAAATATGGCCAGCTCATAGACAGTGACACCAGTACAGAAGGATGAAGCATGAATTATTATATGCTTAATCCTATTAATATTACTACTAATAATAATATAACTGAACAATATAATTTCTATCAGCCTGGATAACTAGCTTCCAGAACATCTTTACAGCTTTTACAATTAATAAAAACATCCAGAGGCAAAAGCAAAACAAAGCATATCTTCAGCCATCAGTATTATATGAACCATGCTGAGAAGTCTGCAGGCTAGGATAAAAAAAACTTGACATACACAAAAAAAGATAGAAACAGCTACTGTACTAACGTACTGAGGAATTAATGAGAAGTAATTCTAAATCACAACTGTACTCCTGAATGGAATATACATTACATTGTAAATCTGTCATAGATTTTTAATTTCTAAGCTAGACAAAAAGTGGGTAAAACACATCCCAGCTTTTAAGAATACAAGTTTATTTGGGACTTTTTTGTTAAATAATACATTAAAGATTAAGCTGTGTCATCATTGGCAAGTGTATGCTTTATTGATATAACAAAAGTAAAGACTTGGGGTAAGAACAAGCAGAAGACGTCTCTCAGCATTCCTGCAGTATCACATCAGTATGGTTTCTTGATTCCTTAACCTTTCGGTGCTCACTGTGGTGAAACATTAAACCCCTACATGTTTCTGGTATCCCATCAATGTTTTTAATTCTCCGTAGGAAACCTTCAATGACAACTGAGCTTCATGGAGTTTCCATTATGAAATTTCCATTTCCAATATATTCCAAATCCATAGCTGAACTACAGGAAGTTATTGTGGGCTTCCAAAATACAATTCACTCCTGATCCACTGAAAAGGAAGCTGTTCACAGCTTAAATATAGCTAGGTATTAAGTAAGGAAATTAAGAGACTTGTGATTTTTGAGAGCAAAGAGTGTTTTGTTTCATTTTGTTTTGTTTTTATTCTTCCATAAAGTTCACAATAGAAGCATGATGTTTCCTTTATCAAACATGAAAAGTGAATGTACTCTTGATTCTAACTTCCCAACTTCTTCCAAAATAATAGGACTGACAATTCACTCATTGTTCTATGAATGAGTATTCCAGATTCCAAGTAGTTCCTCATTATAAAAAAGATTTCAAAATCCTTTCAGGTCTAGATTCATCTTCCATCTGCTAGATATAACCCTTTCCTCAAAAGAGATCTAGAAGATTTGTTTTTAGTTGAATTTCCAAAAAATATTTAGACTATATTTACATGTAGCTAAGTGAAAGGGTGAATATTTACACTTATGTGCAAGAAAGACCATGAAGACTACCAAGGAAAGAAGAAACTAAAAAAGAAAGACCAATGATTAAGGTGTTTGGGAGAACCTTTTACTACATGGAAATACACCAACATTGAATGGTGCATTTTGTAACTCCACATATTAGCAATTCTGCCTGAAAACATTATGAAAACCCTGCATTTGTTATCACAGTGCCAAGCCAACAGTGTATGTCTTCAGGAAGTGTCTATCAGCACTTGCAGGGAGGTGATCATCTAAAAAGAATTAAAATCAGTTGAGTTTCTTCCCAAGAAAATAAATATATCAAAAATTTTAATGCCAGGATGCACAATATCAGTGAGTCATAGCATCCACCCTGAGAGAATCCTCCCTTTAAAGGTACAGAATGCATTTACTAATTTTTCTCCATCAGTATTTTGACAGTACTAAAACTTGCAGTTCTATGCCATTAAAGCAAGTGAGATGGGAATATTCTATACTTGGTTCATTGTCAAGGTTTTATGACCATAACAAATTAATTTCTGGCTAGTTGGCTGAATAAGGTGAATATGTACAGAAAAAAAAACATATTCTTTTTTCCCCATAAATCCAAATGGTAAAAGATAAGTAATGAGGTCCATGAATCAGGAAAGGATTTAGCAATTTTAATTTATTGTGACTGAAAAGTGTCAATTAGAAATTCAGGCATAAAATGAGGAAAGGGTCATTTTCATATTATATGCAGCCATCACATTTTGAAAACATCTGTAATAGTGTTTGCAATAATAATAAATTCTAAGGACTCCCATCCTCATGTGGTATTCTGTGAGACAAGTGTATAAAACCAGTTTGAAATGGAAAATGTTCAATCTAATTTTTTCCCCAGGGTTTCTCCTCTGTTTGATTAGAGAATGACTGCATTCAAACACATTACCATTCTGTCAGCAGCGCTCACAGACTTGTACTTTCACTGCATGATAAATGAAGTTTACACAGTTTTTGTTGTGCGAGGATAGAGTCTAGTGATGCAGTGATACATATGTGATTTGTAAGTGTCTGATTTGGTTAATCATTAAACATTACATAGTCTTAAACTTTCAGGAATTCTGTGCAAACATGGAAATCAGATGGGAATGATCCCTAGGGTGTTGCACATCACCCTAGTACTATGGAAGCAGAGAAAACATACCAGCTTCTACCACCAATGATCTGTCTGTCTGACAGAATTTTTTCTCAGTTATGCTTGTTAAAGAATTATATATAAAATTAATCCAGCGTTTAAGTAGGTTTATTTGTTGACACAGTGAGAGAATCACAAAATACACTGAGTTGGAAGGGACCCACAAGTATCATTGAGTCCACCTCCTGGCCCTGCACTGAACACCCATGTGCCTGAGAGCATTTTCCAAATGCTTCTTGAGCTCTGCCAGGCTTGGTGCTGTGACCACTGCTCTTGGGAGGTTGTTCCAGTGCACAACCACCCTATGGGTGAAGAACATTTTTCTAATATCCAACCTTCTAACATCCTAATAACTGACTCAGCTTCATGTCTTTTGCTTTGGGTCCTGTCACTGTCACCACAGAGCAGAGATCAGTGCCTGCCCCTCCTCTTCCCCTCATGAGGAAGTTGTAACTGCAATCTCCTCCAGGCTGAACAAACCCAGTGACCTCAGTGTCTCCTCACAGGGTTTCCCCTCAAGGCCTTTCACCATGTCCATTGTCCTCCTTTGGATGTTCTCTAATAGTTTAATGTCTTTCTTATATTTTGGCACCCAGCACTACACTCAGTACTGGAGGTGAGGCCGCCCCAGCTCAGAGCAGAGTGGGACAATCCCCTCTCCCCTGCCCAGCTGGTGATGCTGGGCCTGATGTGCCCCAGAACAAGGTTGGCTCTCCTGGCTGCCAGGGCTCTGCTGACTCCTGTTCAGCTTGCCATCGACCAGGACCCCCGGGTCCCTTTCCATGGCACTGCCCCCAGCCTCTCATTTCCCAGTCTGTGCATACATCATACATGCACTCCCCTTACAGTGTAGCTTGGTGAGCATATGCAAAATGTGTAGAAATTAAATGTTTACTTTGGGGTTTCTCTTTACACAAACTGTTTATCCATTCTATAAATTGATAGATCAGTTTAATGTTATTTACAGAAGGTCTATATCACTGTGAAGGAATATACAAAGCTGGTCTTCTCAGCTTGTTTTTTGTTGTTTTGTTTGTTTGTTTGTTTTGTTTTTTTAGTGGAATATTAAAGATGACTTGTTCAAAATATAAAAGGAAAAAAAAATAGTCTCTTCCATTTTCCACGTAAGAAACACAATCAGTCAAAAACTGAACACTGACATTAGAAATGATTACATGAGTTACCATTCAGCACTGTAGTGAAAGATTACATCAGACTATACATCCTCCATTTCTTCTAACTTCTTTCAAGGATGAAAGTGTTTCCAAACATTTTACTTTGACTCAAGGTAACCATGGCTTGACATCTGCAGGTCTTTTGGTTTAGGAAGAAAATCAGGCTAGATGATCCCGATAGTCCTTCCTCGTGTTAAAATATAAGGATACAAACAACTGGGGAGGGAGTGGGGGGTGGCAAAAGAGAGAGGGAAGATCTTCATACTTTAGGTGATGAGCTAGAATTAACTACAATGGACAGTAGAAATAATTGTGAAGTGATTGACCACCCCTAGGTGATCTGCAGCACTTTTCCATGTGTTGCTCACAGGCAGAGCCAAAGAACTTGACTAGACTAACAATACCTTTTTCCATAACTGTACAGTGCTGGCATCCAGATTGCAGTGTAGGAGCTCCAAACTGCCTACAACCTCTAGGGCATAGACCCAATGTTTCAGTGCCCTCGACTTATGGAAGTACACATTTATTGACTGATGGGAATAAAACCATACTTGCTCTATCTGTATATTTGTCTTAAGATGAGATCTACCTTGAGGCAAATATTCTAAGTTTCCAAATACCATCTTCAGCTATATAAATATCTCTTACAGAGAAAATTATCAGTGTTTTCAGACAGTTAATGTCATAGATAAGTGTAATAGGTCACACTGGCAGGAAACTTATTCAAGGAACTCTACTTTTCTTCTTGGGTGCAAAACCTGTATCACTGAGTGCATTGTGTGAATAATCTATTGCAAATAAAATCTACAGATTTTTGAATTCCTTTGCCATTAACCTGAAAGATTAAGAATCCTAAAACTGCTATAAAAATAACCTAAAGAAATGTGTTATAAGTCATAGCTTTCATTTTAATCCATCATTAGCATTCTTCTTTCCAGACAACGTATTTGGGTTGTTTTGTTCTTCTTCCTCTATATCAATCAGAAAAAGCAGGACCATGGCTAAAAGCAGAGTGTATACTTCCCTTTCAGGACATCTTTTAGTGTAAATGAACTCAAGAAAAAATCTATTCACAAGATATTTTATTTCATGCTCTTGCTTATATTTAGTTCTGAATTAGAGTTTACATGTGAGTCTGAAATAATTTTTTTTGATAAAGAGATTAACTCACTCCTCTTAACCTTCTCTCAAGCTCCCAGTGGGTCTAAATAAGCCCAGTTTGAGCACTGTAACTGCTCTATATCAGTTTAGTTTGCACCATTTTCTGCTAAAGAAAAATACTGAACTTCAGAGTTTGTGTCTTTCATGTGACAGGATGATTACACACAGCAAAGGATCTTCAGATTAAGGAAAGAAAAGGAAAAAAGTGAATATTTTAAATTAAAGCAATCGAGATGTCAACATTCTTTTATCAAAAAAAAAAAGTACTAAATTTAATGAAGATTTGCTTATGCATATAGGAGTCCTATATGAGATTTTGATGCTCCCAGTCAGCAGGAAACTCCACTTATCCTAGAAATGTTTGTTCTTGTCCTCCATGTGCACTTCTGTACTTTCTCTCCATCACAATTTTTTTCTATATTGTTTTATAAACATTTACATCCTTCTTTCCCTTCCTCTTTTCTAGTCTTATTTTCATGCTCAGTCCTTGACTCTAACTAATTTAGAATTAATAACTGAAAAATACTATAAAAATAATGGCCGTGTTAAACGGATATAGAAATAAGTATATATTTAATACAATTTTATTGCTGACTTAGCTCTGTAGTTTTCAAACTGACAGATTGCCTGGATCATAAATAAGAAAAAAAATCATATTGCTTATGGAAGAATTTGTTCTTCTACAGGATGGATCAGCAACTCATAGAAACTTTAATGTATTGCTCACTGTAATAGGAAGAGGCAGCATGTGCAGAATATTTTATTTAAATGTATTGATCTTTTGACATATGGTTAAAAAAAAAGAGAAGAAATTCTAGGAGATCCAATGAAAAATATCTTAAATCATATTTTGCAGTAGTTTTGCATATATCAACTGGCAACTCCAGAATAAAATTCTTTACAAATATATTAACGCTTGAGCTTCTCATTTATCATATAAGTGTCAGACAAGACTCATAAGTCTCTTTCATGTATTGTTGATGAAGGTCACAGAAAGGCAGACTTTCAAATGACCTTCTCTCTCCCTAAATTACTGCAATGAAACTGTAAAATGAACATGTCAAGAATACTATATGATTTTCAGTGGCATACACTCCACCTAAGTGATCCTTTCACATCAAATGCCAGCTACCAGATGCTTAAGCTGTAACTGGGCAAGCCTGTCCCGGGCTATTCTATTTCCTGATTTGTCTGCCTGCCGAGATGAGGCACAAATTGTGTCTTTTAAATCTTTGAACAGGTAAAGAAGTTGTTTTCAGAACATAACAGGTTCTATAAATATAAAGGACATAGCAGTTAGTGCAATAATTTCTGCAATGAAATAAGGTCTCCTTTCCTCCTCATCCAATAAGTATTTTGTCATGGAACCTAAAACCTTGGGACCACTGTCTTCTGGTCTCTCTTCAGGAAAAACTTACACCAAGTGGAGAATAGAGATGATGTCTCTCAGAAATTTTATGCTCCTAAGGAGAGAATACCCATAGGGCATATTCTAGAATCCATGTGTATGCATCTCGACAGATGGGTGCATACTGACTACATATTTGGATGGTGGAGATTAGATGTTACTGCTGGGTTTTGTGTAATCTCTAAACTGCCTTATACTGAAATGAATCTTCTTTAACAAACACCACTAGCAATAAAACAAAACAAAACAAAACAAAACAAAATAAAAAACCCCTGCCTTTGAATTCTAAGCAAATGTTTCAGAATTAATTATTTCATAACTCTCTTAAAAACACAACTACTCCTAACCAAGAAGTTCCATTTTTTTACCTCGAAAAAGAAGTTCTTATATTTCTTGTGGATTGTTTATGTCACCTTCTAAAAAACATTTTCATTTAAAGCAGGGAGAAAAAGAAAAACAACAAAAATCAAATATTCTTATTGAAATAAGAATATTTGTCTGTTCTATCTAAATCCAGAAACATCTATTTCTCCTGCTTTTCTAAACCTTCTTTCCTCCTCTGCCTCTTCCACTGAATGGGCATGTGTCTGTTCACCATTGCAGAGAACATACAGGGAATTGTAAGAATTGTGAATGGAAGGACAAAATATGAAATGGAAGCTTGACTGCACAAATTAATAAGAATTTTCTAATTAACATCAGTAAGTAAATAAGACAGTTCTATCTTGCTGGACATGACTGAGTTATGAATTAAATGGAGAAGAGAGAGCGAAAGAGAAAGAATAATGTTCCTGGTTGGAAAAGTGCAGTTCTAATATGATCAGTACAGAAAAGAGACTGAAAAAAGAACTGCAGAGAAGTTATGATTAAGAACTTTTTAGCTATTTATCACCTTTTTTATTTAGTCTTGCTGTATTTCTGGCTGGTTGGGTATGCATTTATGACTGATGAATTTAGCATATCAACTGTTTTCACACTGTATTTATAAAATACTTCTAATGGCTTATAATGGAATATTTTGCTTTTTGATAAAAAGAATAATCCATCAACACAACAGGGAGAAAGGAAATGGAAGAAAACATTTGTTCAGAAAGCTTTTAAATTATGTTGTTTTTTCATGGTAACATTTTTTTCCCTCTTGCTCTGTCTATCTTCTTCTACGAGGACCAAATCAAGCAATTACATAGAAAAAAAAACCAAACAACATTGTCTGATAGTTCACACTTTACCAGGGGAATCAGCAGGGAATGATTTGCAAAATTGTTGTTTGCTGAGATTGTATATCAACAGCTGAAGTCCACAACTCTTGAACTTAGAACACAACAAGCTGAACTGTAGTGAAGTACAGAGGGGAAGTGGAGGAGGAGATTCTGGTCTTCTCTCTGGTGACCCAAGTGATAGGACCCAAGCAAAAGGCTTGAAGCTGTGTCATGGGAGATTTGGGCTGGATATCAGGCTTGATCACTGGAACAGAATCCCTAAGGAAGTGGTCACAGCACCAAACCTGAGAGAGCTCAAGAAGCATTTGGACAATGCTCTCAGGCACATGGTGTGACACTTGAGGATGGTGCTGTGCCGGGCCAGGAGTTGGACTTGATGATCCTTGTGGGTCACTTCCAACTCAACACCTTCTGTTATTTTATGAAAGACTCAAGAAATGTTTGTTGTCAAAGTATTTAATAAAGCACTACAAATTTGAAACTTTCTGTCTTTCCCTGGTTCAACTACCCATTTGTAGGATGAGGTAACACAGACCCGTCTTTTACAGGAATATTGGGAAAATCCATACATCATTGTCTGAGGCATACTTGGCTACCCTACTGGTAGGGACTATAATTCTCCACACAATAATTAATAATATAGAGTCCAGGACAAGTTCTCACATAGAATAGAGTAACTGTGGTCATCAACCATAGTTGATTAAAGAGGAACCTCTCACCTGCATGCATCCACCTATTCAGGAAGCAGGAGATGTGGACAAGTTGTCCGAGGACAGTTTTTGCATGTACTGAACTTGGAGTTTCCTAGATGGATTTAAATTCTTAAACAGTTCTGCAGTAACTAATACAATAAGTAACAATGGTAGAAAACTAAGAACAGAGCAAAGGGATCTTATAAAGTGTGTAGATTGAGCAGGAACATTCTCATTCAAATGAGAAAAAAACCCCCCGCCTTTAATAATGTGTGTTCAGTAGTAAGTCAAAAAGTGCTCACTAGAAATAACCATGAAGTCTTTTTGAGAAAGTCTTTGTGTCAGGCTCTCCATACCATCAAAAAACCATCAGTGACATCACTTTGGTAGAGCTCCGTGTATTCATTATGTACTAAAGTGGAGTGGGAGGGAAAATTTAAAATTAAATATGTACAACAGCCTGTTCATGGTTACTTGGCCTATGAAAATATTAGGAGAAAACTAAAACAGCTTCCTTTGTCAAGACAGCAGAGGTGAGTGAGCCAAGTAAGTCATGGATATTTTTAACTTACAGTTTTAGAATATCTTTTCTGAAAATAATTCAAATATTTACCCATGGATTCCCAAGAATATTAAGCAATCCATTATAACATAAAATTGATTAATGTTTCATTTTTAAAGAACTATGAAAACATTAACTGACACCAATGAAGGTGTATGGTATTATACATATGTCCCATGGTAAAGTGTCTCCCTTTTTAAATTCTGTTTGGAAATGGTCTGCCCTGTGGACAGATGTGACTATCAAATTCAATGCCTGCAGCACATTTACTGACCTTCATCAAACTCTGCCGTTTTTATGCCTCACCATTATTTTGTTTTATTATTTTACCCGAAGAGAGCACTCTGTGATCAGTAAAGAGATGCTTTTATCTTAATAATTGTTCCCATATTCATAAATATTCAGATTTTCAGTCTCCCAGGAACACTGTTCACTATTTCTTGGTATTGACAAAAAGCAATGAAATAATCTCAAGTAAGGCTCAATACAGAAAAGCTGATAGTCCAGTTATGTCATTAGCATAAGACCACTTTTGTTTGCACTTGTTAAATTCTGGAAAATTATAAGATTACAGTCTACATTTCTTTCACATTAGATGCAGTTACATTTAATTCAAGAGGAGCACTTAAAGAGTGTCAGGCCTTGAATCTGAAAAATTTTGAGGGAAGCATTTTCTTTATTCTTTCTACCAGGTTCTGGTAGAGTTAACCTGTGATTAAATATGTCAAGGACCGAGAAACAAGTCAATACATTAAAAAAAAACAAAAACCAAAAAACAACAGGATGAAGCCTGACACCAATATAAAACTGGAATAATGTAATTAAATTTAATGTATTAAAACAGGAACTTAAAAACAATCTGTCCATAGTGTTTTAGAAGGGAAGAGAGAAATTTAAGAACTTTCAAAATCATCAACATAGAAGATATGAATTTGAAAATGGTTTTATGAGGCAGTGAATTCAGCAAGTTGTCTTCAAGTCAGAATCCTTCAATTAAGTATGGCTACAGAATAAGCTATGTATATTTTTGTAAAAACATATGCATTGAAATGAGAATGTCAGAAGCATAATGATGACTAAAACTTAGATAATCTCCTGCAGAGACAGCAAATTAAATATTTTTACAAAACTTCTTTCTTTGTACCTGAATGCACTGGCCACACAAATATTAAGAAGAAAGCTAACCAAAAGCTTAAACAGAATATATATATTGTATATAATACATAGAACTATATAGATATGTAATTTTATAGGGTTTTAAAAAAATTATGTTAGTTATGATGATACATCACCGCCAGGTGTTAGTGAAAAGAAAAATCCTTTATTATGACTGTTTCTGATTATGTAGTCACTTGAGTATCAGGACGCTGCCTGAAGTAAGACTATTATGGTTATCTCTACCATGATTTAAGATATTCATGTAATTGTAAAATTTTACACCAGGATAAACCTACAAAATACCTGTCCAAAACACTTGGTCTTGGCAAACAAAATTCTGGCTGTTGGTAGAGCAAAGGAAATGACTTATCATACTATTAATACTTTTGAATCTTTCAAATATCATATTTCCAAATGATATTATATGTAAGTAACATAGGTAACTCTTTTTCTCTGTTAAAAATGGTGTGAGAATGATTATAAAGTTTAAAATATGAAGACCAGAAATATCTTAAGTATCTAAAGTAAAGGATTTGTGCCCTCTAAATTTTATATTTGTTAGCTATGAGTAAATTAGATTTTGTCAAGTAGTCAATAATGCATATTATCAATAAAACCAAAAATTTTGCTTGAGCACTAAGAATAAGCCTTGTACTGAGTAGTACAATAATGGTTCTTTGTGGACCTTAGCCTGGCGGGTACCTTATCCTAGCAGATAAGGTACTTTACTGCCAGTACACCAAAAAAATTGTGTCCCTCATATTGGGATGTGAGGGTTTTTTTCCATCACTAAGTGTATTTTGTCAGTAAAGCCCAAAGAGCCCAAAGAAAAATATCCTAATAGTATTTTTAATAGGGAAAAGAAATCATAGACATGTATTGCATGATTTGCAAAGAAATTTCTGTGGCTATCAGAAAGAAATTTCTATTGCCATCAGAAGTCATAGACATGTATTGCATAATTTGCAAAGGATTTCTGTTCCAGCCTGACCCAAGAAAGCTCTGAAAACTCTGTTTTTATTCTGATATAATTATCAGCATTTTCAAATCACTTTAATAATAATTTTAAAAAATAGTTGTTATTATTATTATGAAAAAATACCTCCGTTCTAATCCCAGCACACGTAGTTAAACAAATTTTAATTAGAAATCTGGGGGAAAATATAACATCACTGACTGTACAAGTTCTTGAAGAAGCAGGCAACACTCAGATTATTAGGCACTTGACTTGCCATGTGTTCTAGAGATATTTGCTGAACTTCAAAAGCAAAGAATTTCTACTTCTCTTGGTAGTTTATTCCAAGACTAAACAAACATGACTTAAAAATGAACTACTCATTTGCAGCCATTTTATCAGACAAAATCCATTTTTAATTTTTTTTTTTCAGTGGTTCTGGGATTTTACTAGCACTTGACAAATGTCCTCATAAATTTAATTGTAAAAAAAAATATTATGCTTTATTATGGATTGCTTGGATCAAATGTGTTTAACTAGCAACAGTATTGCAGGTAATATTGATACAATTTCCTCAGTCATGACCAGCTTGATTAACTAGTATTTTTTTACAATGGAATTCTACAAAACATCACAGAAGCATCTTGATATGATAGAGAAAGAGACGCATGGCAACTGTGTATTTGTTTCCACTCTGTTCATTCTTTTGTCTCTGAAGGAGTAGCTTAAAACCTGCTTCTGACATTGCTATGACTATTGTCTTGGTTTGGAAAGACAGGTATCTACTAGGGAAAATGGAGTTTCCCTGAGAATGGAGAATGTAACCCCCACCCGCCAAAAAGTATAATTTTGCAATCAAGGGCTTTCAGGCAAAGATTTTGGGAATAGGAATAACAGTTCTTTACTAAGAATATTAACAACACAAATATAGTAGGAAAAAAAAAAACCAAAACCACCCACCCAAACAAGAAAACAAACAAACAACAATTTTGGAGAAAAGCCTGACAGAGTCAGAGCTACAACCTGACACCCTGCTGGTCAGGGTGCTGGGTGCAGTCCAAAGGTAAGTCCTTCTGAAGTGGCAGATGTGGTTCTGTTGAAGTAGAGATGATCCTGTAGCAAAAAAGGCTCCAGTGATGGTAACAGGGGTCCAGTGGTGATGAGTAGGGTCCAGTGGTGATGAGTAGGGTCCAGTGGATGGGAAAGGGTCCAGTGGATCAGAAGGGGTCCAGTCTTCCTCCCAGAAAACCAGGTGAAGCTAGCTGCTTTCCAGTCCCTCTGTCTCAGTTTATACCAGGTAGAAACTGCCTGCCCCCACCCCACTGCCAGGGGCATGTGATGCATCTCACAATAGGGTGATGGAAATGCAGATGCACCGCTCTGGGGGCGGGGGTATAGCCTGGGGGGGGTGCTAATGGCCCATTATCGAAGGTGTCAGGCCTCTCTCCCACAGATGAAAATAGAATACACATATTTGGTTCCAAAACCCAGGCCAATTATCTAGAAATTTGGAGAAAAGCACATGGGAAAAAATTAAGGTGACTTTTTAAGAAAACAACAGAGGCAAAAATGTATGACAAAGAGAAAACAAAACCCAAAACCAAAACCAAACCAGATCTCATTTTAAATTCTTTGTCAATGTACATATTCTTCACAATGGTGTTAGCATGATGCTGTCTGATTAGTCTACAACACACACTTCTGGGACTGCATGGAGGCCATTCTTTTGTAGTCAGTAAAAAGCTAAAAAGAGGGGTTTGATATTTTGTTGATTTTTGTGCCTCATCTTTTTTATTATCCATATTCACCATGACTTTACAAGTATGATATTGAAAACAAAAGTGGTAAAAGGAGGGGCAAAGAATCCATTCTCATACACATGGATGGTGACTGGCACTGTCCAAGAAAATGAAGTTTTCAGTCCATTAAGAAGTTTTTATCCTCATAAAGAAACCAGAAGCCAAACAATAACACTGAAACTAACAGCACTTGTGAGGTTTCTAATTGTCTATTTTCTCACCAGCAAAGTTTGCAAGCTGCTTAGTTACTGAACATGGAGTTTGTTCTGGATATTGTTTCAAAATAGAGGTGTTTTCACCTCAGAGAGCATATGTAATGTTTTAAAGTGAAATAAAAAAGATATGAAAAATAGTGCTTTACCTATTTATACCTAGATATGTAGTCCTTGGCATACTATCTGAAAATTATAAAGCCATTATGATTTTTTAATCCCCTTAATGTCTTTTTGTTGTAGTAGAAAAAGGATAGAAGTAATCCCCTCCTAATTTTAGAGATTAAAAAAAAAAAAATGCACAAAATAGACTATAACTTACCTAAACTGACACATATGATATGTGGTTACATTGGGAACTATAAAAGTCTTAATGGTATGGGCCCTTTTACAGATAAAAACTTCTATAGATTTCTTTTCCTAATTTATAAATATGGCATGCAAAAATAAATTACAATACTGCAAAATAAACATGGTAAAAATAAGCAAATATAAAAGCTTGATTCGTGCATAGTGCAGATTTTATACAATTTCATTATCATATAAATAGCTCACATATATAATCTTTCTTACGTTAATTCTGATAAATGTTACAGTAAAAATTAAGATTAATTGAGGTTGCTTTGAAAGATTTGCTAAGAGTTATATCTGCGGTACTTTTTAGCCTAGTTACATTATGTTCTAAAAGTTTCAGTACTCTATTAGTTATTTACAATATCTGCTTACTCATATTTTTATGGACTGCTAAACTGTGTAAAATTGCTTTTTTCAGTCTTAACTTTTGATGCTTAGAATTCTTCAATGGTTGTTTGTTTGTTTGTTTGTTTGTTTGTTTGTTTTTAGCTTGAGTCTTCAGAATATACAGAGATCTGCTAGATGACTCAGTTGTTAACTCTTTTGGAAATTAATACATTGTAGCTGAGAAGAAGCATTAAATCTGCATAAACTTACAAAGATTCATACCTAAAATGGGTTACAAAAAGAAAGTGAAGGGCAAACATTATTTGTTGTCATTGAAGGACACTAAGTTTTTGCACAGTCACAAAGGTGTCTAGGGATAGATTGATTCTCCCTTGGATCTTACATCTTACACATACAGAAATGCTGCATATCCTTTTGTGTAGGCAGAGATTCAAATAAGGCAGTTGAGAGCAGGGAAGAACTTTATCTGACATGTTTAATAAAATATGCTGTGAAATACTAGGAGACTGATTTCTTACTGACTTACACCTGGTGCAGGTATTTTTTTATGTTTGAAAACTTAATAAAAATTAGACTTATAATATAACTGTATCAATAAAAATGTATTTTATACTCATTTTTTCACAGATTAAAAAAACTCTGTTATATGATAAACTATGAAAAGCACATTTCAGTACAAAAGCCTCTCACTTCACAGCTATACTAAACATAACTTTTCTTTTCAGAATCCCTAAAAAGCTTTGTACCATACTACTGCATCCTGAGAGCTTATGAACTGCATATTTGGGCACCTTCATTTCCATTAGTGCACTGTATCTTGCTTGTATCATTGTCTTCAAGTTGCAGTTTAGCATTTGCAAATTTTCACAAAAGGAATCCAATTAACTTAGATCTCTCTCCTTTTAGTTTTACTCTTTCTTCTCCTGCATAGTGACAATTTTTCTTTGAATGTCATCCATGCAGGTAGGCTAGAGGACTACAAGCAAACCAGATTTTCTTGTCTGGCGTTAACCACCCTGCCGCTTTGGTACTCTATCCAAAATAAATGGGCATAGCGGATCTTCAATCAGTAATGCCAGGCTCAATAATGCTTAGAAATTAAATTCCTCAGAACACTTAATAAAATATGAAAAGCATTTATCCCATTTTCAGTGAATAAATGCCATGTCCCATAGTGTTATACTATAAAATCACACAATAGCATATTAATGAATAGGACTATTCTTGGTTGTTACACTCCTTAGAATTCTGTAATGCATATCATGCAAGTGTTCCTCTGGGATAAAACAGCAATAAATCTTCAATAAACTATGAACAACATTACAGTCTGAGTGACAAACACTTTCCTAAAAAAGTATTACTGGATATATTATAACAAAAATAAACAAAGGAGGAAATATTATTAAAAGTTTGCCTCTTTTTCCAGATGTGTTTCGTACTGCTTGGAATTAAACACCAGTAAATCTTTAATGAGGTATGAACGAATATACCAATCACTTGAGAGTTATTGACACATCAATATCCATAGAATAGTATCTTATTAAACTATTGCAGTTCCTTTCCTGATAGGCATTATATATTCAGTATCAATAATACATGAGCATTTTTAATTCATTTCTGTTGTTACACCCTGTCCTTACTCCTGCAGCAACATTATTAAAACTGATTTTATAAACATAATTTTCTCAAGATACATGTGTTAAATGTGACTGGTACTGAAGAGTTGTGAATGTATCTGGTTTAAAATTCCTAATTTATTACTGATAAATAATACATGGCTTAACAAACAGAATAACGTTATACTTAAACTGTTCTTTCTACAAGATTGACCCAGAAGGAAGGAGAAAGCTTTTCTTTTACAAGTTTGACCTATATTTATAAATTACTAATTTGCAAAGATCAAAGAGCTATGCAACTGTGAATGCTGATCTTTTCACTTTGACATCTGGCTTCTGAGAGATGCACTGCACTACCATCCACCCCTTTCTTATGCTTCCACTTGTCAATTGCTGTTACACTGAAGTTGTGGTCGTAATCTGATTCAGAGTACAGCATCCCCCTAAAGACAGGGAAAACTCAGTTTCCTTTGGCTGACTCAGTGCCACTTAAAATTGCTTTCTACCAGACCAAACACTGAAAGATTTTGCTATGACATTGCTCTGCTATCCTCTCAAGTCAATTGGACAAGCACATAAAGCAGCATTGCTTAGAAATAAGACAGCTTGAGAACTGCATTTTGTAAATGTAGATTTAAACCACTTGTCAGAATTTAAGGTTCTGCAAAGTTAGAGAAAAGCTGCCTCTGTGCTCTGTACTGTTTGACTACACCTATGACAAAGTATTTTTTTTCTTATTCGCTTCATATTTTTACTTCATGAATGTCAGATCACTTTACAGTGATTAATTGATAGCTTGTATCTTGATATCTTTGCCTAACAAGTAAAAGGTAAATATCATTTCCTGAAATCACTGATAAGGACAGAAAAACTTGGTGCCATGCTGTGATTAGTTTATATAATCTCTTGTAGACTCTGTCATGGCTGGATCACTTAAAAGATGTCACTAAGATTTTCCCAAAGGGCACTTTGTATTTCATGTTTTTACAGATGATTTACTGCCCCTTTACTGATGTATTTTAAGTACAGCACTATTAATAAATGTGATCATGTTACTGCTAGCAATGATTTTGATAATGGTGACTTTTAGGTGTTCATCTAGATTCCTGTTAACACAGGAACTGAGCTCCAAATTTTGAATCTAGGACAGAAGGACTTTGTAAGGGTGGAAGGCAGTAGAAAGTTCAGATACAAGAGAAAGGACAGTGATCAGTGTCTAGAAGTTATCCGGAGGTTACTCATAAACGCAGGCTGGGGGATGAACAGACTGAGAGCAACCTTGCTGAGAAGGGCTTGGGGTACTGGTGGATAAAGAGCTGGACATGAGACAACAGTGGCAGGTTCACTGCCCAGAAAGCTGATGCTATCCTGGCCTGCATCAAAAGCAACGTGACCAGCAGGATAAGGGAGGGGATTCTCCCTCAAGAGAGCCATTACTCTCCTGAGACCCCCATCTGGAGCATCACGTTTGGGGTCCTCAGCATAGGAAAGATGTGGACCTGTTTGATCAGAGGGTTGGAGGCTGAGAGAGTTGGGACTGTTCAGCATCGAGAACAGGCAGCTTCAGAGAGATTTTATAGCAGCTCTTCAGTACTTGAAGCAGGCCATATGGGGATAGATATTAGCAGCATTTGTTGTGGTAGTTGAAAAGCTGAAGATGAATCCAAGGTTATGAGTCA
>VWYO01002104.1:21372-45914 GCA_013400275.1 Rhadina sibilatrix | reverse complement strand
TTTTTTTTTTTTTTTTTTATCACCAGCCCCTCTGTTCTGTATCTTAAGCCTCCAGTTTTGTTTTTTGTTTTGTTTTCATGACTAAACAGTCTGTGAACAAAAGCACAACTTTGCAATTGGTGTTCCTCTTTCATTTCTTTTTATTAACTGAAGGACTTAAGATGTGCTAAGTCTGTTTAAATCAGATGTTACAAAAATTTACATCCAGTCCATGCCAGTTTCATCTAGCAAATAGAAGACTTTTGTTGGGGAGTTCAAAAACTCAGTTTTGAATACTCACTGTCACAGAAATTTATCCTTTTTGTTGACTTCTGTAAGTGTTCACATCTTAATGACTAAAAAACAAATATACCACCAGATAGAATTTCACATCACTTCAAAGAATCATAAAAGTAAATATATTTTAACAATGGAAATAATTCAGTTCCCATGTGAATGTGGAAAAAGTCACTGAAGGTCGAATAGTTCATTACGCAAGTGGAAGAAGACTGGTTTTTTGTGATTATGACAAAAAAAGATATATGTGGCATAAAAATATTACCAATCATAAGTCAGAAGATGAGCATTGGGTAAATGCATGTATTCATGCTGTGAGATCAGCACAGAAGAAAACATTTATGAATGAGATGGAAAAAGAGTGCCTCAAAGTGAGCAAAAAAAAGATTTTACTGAAAATTTAAAGCCCGAGAAAGCTTTAAGAAAGAGAAAGAAAAGATAAAATGTAGTTATCTCATTGTGCTTTTATGTTTCTTGTGTCAGTTCTCATTTTATATTGGTCATAAAACAACTAAGACAACAATTGTTTGTCTCTGGAAGATGGATTGCTGTCAAAAATAGAAATGTGCAATGAGCAGCAAGAAAAAAAACTCCCTTATCTAAGGGCTTTACTTCTTCATATAACAAACTGAGTAATAACTACAATATGTTTCATTTGGTTTGAAACTGCAAATGAGCTACTCATCATTGATATTTGAAAATATCAATTTTTTATTATACGTTTTATCAGCCATAGCTGCTTTTCATATATACCACAAGAAAAAAGACGGACTATCTAAGGCAAGAAACATCACTTGTATTCTATTTTGTATACAGTTCAAAATTTTCATCCACTGATTTTTATATTAATTCATTATATGGTCTCTTTAAATAACAGCTTAAACAGTGATTCAGAAACTGATGTTCTTCTTGAAATGTGCTGGCACTTTGCAAAGAGTTAGGATTACTGGTTTGATTAAAAGAAAAAAAAAGAAAAAGTAATAACAGGTGATTTTGCACCTGTAATTTCAATCCTCTCCTCTCTAGTGTATCCCACTGATGTCAGTGTGAACCTTGATTTTACAAATTTCATGTTAATAGAGTTCAGTAAAGAATGGAAAGTTTATCAGAATTAAAATTTACCGAAGCTTTAACCATTATAACTTTAGAAAATATTGAATCCTGCTGTAAGAACGCTGACCAATAGTTTTAGTTTTGTGTTTATAAATGTGTACATTTTGTTCTAAAATATAAATCTGCCTCAGTTAGAAAACTGCTTAAAAATGACAAATCAAAACTCTAGCTTTGATGGAAAACAATAATTAACCTCAATAAGAAAAGTCAAATATAAACAGATGGAGGAACATATGCTAAGTAAATTGTAAATGTGAAGAGAAATCACAAAGACCTAGAATTTCAGATTGTCTTTTTTGTTATTCTGTTTTACCTTAAAGAAATCTCAAAATGGTAAGTTACAAATATAAGTAAAATTTCACCAAGTAACACAGTAGTGAATCAATGCAATTTGTCCAAGTAGATAAGGCCCCAAAAATAAATCTAAAAGTTACTTCAAGTGCATTTTCGAAATGAGGATAAAATATGATAGAAGAAAATGCTGTACCTCATTACGGTAAGTCTGTCTTACCTAACAATCTCCTATCCACCAATATTTCAATGTGAACATACTCATCAAAATTTTCAGCAAATGCTGGTTCTAAAGTATTAAAAAATTTAATGTCCAAATTTCATCAATTTTGCAGTTGCAGATACAGTGTCAAACAAGCAATCCAGTGAGGAGAAATATTAATGTATTTTAAAAATTATGAGAAAAAAAAAAACCACAAACAAATAAATAAACAAAATATCCCTCCAAAAGAAGCCCAAAGCACATCTGCTTTCTGCTTATTTTCTTGAACAAATTTTCCACTAATTCTTTGTTCTGGGGACTGGAATGATTGTCTCTTGTTGGTCAAAAATGCAGGGTCCAAATTTAATTTCATTAGGATTAATTTGTTCTTTTTCTATTATTTTTCTTGTCTGTTGTTCAGTTTGTGTTTTTTAAACTATTGATTCTCCTGAAAAAGAGGGAGGAGCCTGAAATAAACGAACAATTAGTTAAAATTTCATCTTTGACTTGGAAAAGATTACAGATATAGATTATTCTGTGAGAAGTAAGGAATTATAAAACATTCTTCACTCTCATTTACAGTTGCAATAGCTTAGAGGATGAAGAAATACTGGATATGTTAATTTTTGTAATTTAATTAACACTACTGATTTCCATTACCATCCTCCTCACGCTTAGCAGGTACACATTCATCTCTCACCTCCAATGAGAAATAGATACCTTTAGGAAACAGATTAAACAGTCAAGAACTGAAGCCCTGCAGCCCATAGCTATGGGCCCATGCTGATTTCAAGGAGCAATTAGAAACTGTCTCTGTTATGTTACCCTGTGTACACATTTTTATGAAGTGTATAAATCTGGCTTCAAAAGATTCACAATAAATTTTCATTTCATGTGGAGCATTTCTTCTCCAAAGCTAGTTTCAGTGTTCTGTTAAAAGAGAATGAAAATTCCTTTCCAAGAGGTAATAAAACTTTAACATAATTCTGTTATGAACAGACGTACCAGAAACGAGCAGTTCTGAAACTATTTGAAGCTAAAGAAATTCAGCATTAATCAATGAAGAGCTCTGTACAGGAGATTTTCAAACACGTTGCTTCTCCAATGTGAAGCAATAGAGCTGACGTCACTACACATATCACGGTAATTTATTTTCTACCATTGAGTGAGATTGTGAGGAAAAAAAAAAACCACAACTCACATTTTTCTTGTTGTGGGTTTTTTTTTTTTTTTTTTTTGTGGGGGGGGGGGGGGTGTTTTTTTTTTTTTTTTTTTTTTTTTTTTTTTTTTTTTTTTGTTTTTTTTTTTTTTTTTGTGGATTGTTTTGGTTTAGTTTGGTTTGGTTTTTAATCTCTATGAATTTAAGCATAAAGCCATTCTTGGGCATAATGGTGTTTCTCTCTACCTGATGCTTTACCTTTTGGGATGAACACATGGAATTGAAAAAGATCTGGCTTAACAATTTTGGATTCTTGCTATCAAAGAAAATTGTTGCACATAATCCATTTATAAAACAATTTTAAGAATAATAAGAAGTTTGTTTCTTTGTTTATTTTGCACTGCTGCTAGAAAGCTATTAAGAATCCTTGTTCCTCTATTTTTTAGAAAGTACTTTAGCTTGAATGCTGGGACTGCATTTGAATGCCATCAGATAATGTGCAAAATGTTAACATGTTATTAATGAAGCAATGTATTCTATCTCCCATTTATCCATGTTGGTTTTGATTTCTTTTTTTCAGATTGTTCTTTCTTTCAAAAATAGGCTTTAAGTTAAAAAATGTGGCACTAATCTCAATTTATTTTTATTACTTCTTAAGTTTTTATTCATAAGGAAAAAGCTAGCACAGCATTATCCTGGTTATTAATTTTCAAATCTTTGCACAATACCTCTGTATTGGGTAGGTGCAGCAAGGTTTAGGTTAAGGGGTGGTACATCAGTGGCTTCTGTGAGGAAGTGACAGAAGCTTCCCCTGTGCCCAACAGAGCATGTGGGTCCAAGACTGAGCTCCTCAGAAATGATGGTAGTGCCTCTCAGATACCAGAACTCAGAGGGAAAAATTGCTGTTTGATAAACAGACTGCAACCCCCATTCCACATACCCCTGTGCTGCTTGAGAAGGAGGAATTAGAGAACTTGGGAGAAATGTTGAGCCTGGAAAGAAGGGAGAACTTGGGGGGAACAGTGGGTGAAACTGTTTTAAGATTTAGTTTTTATTTCTCCTTAGTCTGTTCTGATAGGTAATAAATTAGATGAACTTCCCCTAGTCAATTCTGTTTTGTCCATGATGGTAGCTGGTGAGTGATCTCCTCCTGCCCTTATCTCAACCCACAAGAGTTGAGAGAATTATATTTTCTCTCCTTTGTCTGACTGAATAGAGGAGTGAAAGAGTGGTTTTGGTGGGCACCTAGCATCCATCTAGGGTTAATCCACCAAAACCACCTTTAAAAGTATTTTCAGGATACCACTTTCTCAGATACAACTCCTACTCATTGAGTTGTTTATTATATATTATTAGGCCTTCAGTGTTCCATTGCAAAAATTAACTGCCTGTCAAGTTCTTTCTGGAGTAAACTAATGTGCTGCCTTCAAAGCAAAACTTGGGTTTGATTCTTCAAAATTTCCTCTAGAAACCAAGGGTGGTGTCAATGAAACTGCATCACAACTGGCTGCTTTGTCCTGTGCAGCATTATAGCATCCATTACCTCTCTCTTGTGTTCTCATGAACATGTAGACCTTCAGTTTCATGTAATAAAAATGTTAACCTGAGAATATGCAATACCATTCTTACGTTGATTAAAACTGAAGGAAACACACACGAAAAGGGAAACAATATCCATCCCTACTCTGTGAGAACATTTCATGAGGCAGCTTCTGAACAACTCAGGGGTTGCTAACCAGAGAGGACATCAACATCTGCCTTACGAGTATTTGTTTTCTCATGTTACAGAGAAAGTTATTAAAAGGCAATTGGATTGTGCTACAGAACTCAATTGGCAAGGAGTTCAAGGATGTTTCCCCACTTGAAACTACTTTTTTGAGTAGTGCTATTCATTCATTCATTCATTCATTCATTCACTCATTCATTCATTCATACATCATATGCCACATTGATATTATATAGTACAAATTTTTAAACCAGAATATCATACTTTCAAACATCTGATGAATGTCCAGTATTATTAGATATACACTTCTAATTTTAACAACATTTTTTCTAGCATCGAGGAATGAAAGAGTTTGACAAGACACGTTTCCCATAAAAATGTATTAGTACATTATTATATCCATGTACTTTATTCCTCAATCAATTTAATTCATGGACTTCTTTTCATTGTTTTCTTTTGGATTGTTCTCAGACTAAGTGTTATACTTAGCTGGTCAAGCTACTTTTTGTTTCATTTAGTTTTAACTGGTCTAATAAAGTAACTCTATTATTTCCTTGATATACTCAGATATATACAGAATATTAGAAAGATAAATTGCAGATCTCCTTCAGTTAACTTCTTTTGGTCTCTGACAGAGAGATAGACTTTAGGCAAAGTTGTTGTCCTTACACATGGAAGTACCTTCTTTTGGCAGTGCAAAGATTTATTTTAAGTAATGAAATTTTTTTTCTTTGTATATTTCAGGTTTTATTTCTCAACCATTTACTTTGTATTTTGATTAATTCTGGGAAATTAAAATTTCTGAAAAGAGGAGTAGATATATGTGAGCAGATTACTTTGTGTGTAAAACTCAAGCCATTATCTTGTTCCTATATATAAACTCACGATTTCTTTTTGTCATCCTCTCAGGCTTGCTGAACAAGTTGTAATTCATAATCTGAACATTTCAATCACTCACATCCTCTCTCCAGATTCCAGCAATACCATTCATATCAAATTTATTCTAATTAATAAGGAATTACAGTACCTCATGAATGTTTTCCAGATTACTAAAACTTTGCAATAAGCAAATGAAATACTTCATTATCTTGGACAAATTGCTACAACGTGCTCACAGCAGATAGAGTTTGCATCTGCCTCTCATATTTAACTTGAAATTAAAGGCAATGGGTAGATTTTTAATTCCACTTAGGACCAAACAGGCTATTTTACCCTGATTATATCTAGTCTTTAATTTGTATACATTTCTCCTATGTCCATATATATGTAGATATATATGGATCATCTTGCTGTGATGTGACCTGAAAGCACAAAATTACCCTTCAAGTACAGCATTATAAATTCAATATAAGTTATCAAACCAGACAGGTTTTTTTTTTGGTTTTTTTTTTTCCCCTCTAATGTTCATCTCTTTATATCTCTTATTTCAATGGATAGCAAGCATGGGATAGACATTTAAAACATAAACTTTCATCTTCAATTCACATAGCGTCTCTTTGAAATTATGCCACATATGGAATATATGCAAGCTACATCCTGATCTGAAGCTCCAGCAAACCACGAAAACCCTACATTTCACTGAAGCAAATTGCCTATTTTAATTGAAGATTTTTTTTTAATGAAGAAGTGAAAATGATGAATATTTGCTGCTGAAACTGTATAAATCTCCAGAACTTTAAAAGCTCATGTGATCCTCAGTGGTCCAGAGCACTGTGTGAAACCTTGAAGGAATAACTGATGGAAGTTAAAGCAGTCTCTCTGTAATCCATGAGTCTTTTTGTGCTATGATCTTTTCCTAAACTCAATCCAAAAGGAATGTGAGAAATTCTCACTCCCAACCACAGAGCTTTCTTAAATTAGGTTGCAGAGGATTGTGCTTCCAGCTCTCAAAGTCCCCTGGGTATGCACTGTGGCAAAAGCAAGGGGCTATAAAACCCCTCTCACCAGAGGAACGGGTAGGCAAGGGTGGAGACCATGGCTGAGGAGTGGTGACATACAGGCACTGTAGGTTCCTCTGCCAGGGAATAATTTCAGCTGCAGTTCCAATTTAGGCAAGTGGGAACAAAATACAAAGATAAAAGTAGAAGGAGGGGTTGAAAGCGGAACATAGGTGGGGATCTTGAGGGCAGTCAAGAAAAGTAGTACACTAAGCAGAAATTAAAGTACAGCCTTCATGGGGAAGACAAGGATCTTGAACACAACTAAAGGGATGGTAGGCAGTGAAAGAATTTTAATTGGGGAGCTTCATGGCCTGAGTTTCAGGAGATAAAACTGACTTTCACAGCAGCATTCTGGACGGACTTAAGGGGAACAAAGCA
Organism: Rhadina sibilatrix; assembly: GCA_013400275.1. Classification (NCBI taxonomy): domain Eukaryota; kingdom Metazoa; phylum Chordata; class Aves; order Passeriformes; family Phylloscopidae; genus Rhadina; species Rhadina sibilatrix. The sequence continues at coordinate 38,829 of VWYO01002104.1, read as the reverse complement.
AATAGCCTGGCTTTTATCCTAACCTGTGCAATGGTTAAGTGGAATTTTATGTACATCTCTTATCCTTAGCTTTATAATGATTTTTTAAAAGACTTGAGGAGGGGTAAAAAGAGAGAAAAATTCATTTGTGCTGTGTGAAGGTTATATTCTGAGGGACAGAGGGTTGTTTTTATAAGCTGATCATGAGAGCTAAAAATATTCAAGATTTGAAAATGTTGTCCAGCACACAAATTAAGGCACAACTAAACAAAGAAAGCTCAGCATGGAGGGTAATAAACTCCTTCCAAATGTTATCATGTTCACAGTAGATCATGATCTTGTTTTACAAATCTAGTCCTGCCAAAAATGCACTGTAAAATCTGGACCCATTTTGCTAAAGTAATTCTATTACTGTCAGCTCAAATAAACTTTTGAATTTTTTCCCTGAAAGTCTATACGTAGTGCATTTGTCATGTAAAGATATACATTAAATTTTACACTGTACTATTAATGGTATTCTATAATTCAAAAAAAAAAAAAAACACCTCTTCTCCGCTTACGACAATACACACATTTGATAATCTATAATATTTATTAAACAAAGGGAACACTGGAAATTAATTAACAATCTTCAGGTAGTTCACTGACTGAATCATACAATTACTGTGTTAACACACCAGATAGTTAAGGACTTCTAGTGTAACACAGAGGACTTCCAAATTCATGCATTCTACAAGCATGTCTATGTTTCAACCAAGAGCAACTTTACTATGGAAGATTTCTTAAAATCAAAGGTGTTTAAAAATCAAAGTTTGGCATTGTCTCAAAAGCCATAGTGCGATCATTCAGAAAAAAAGACACATTAACCATAGAGAGGATCTGAACTTATAACAGGCATCTTTGTAAGTGTTACACTTCTACCCATTCAAAAGAGACAACATTTTGTAAATATTGTGTCTATTGTTGCTCTTGTTAAAAAATTACTGGCATGCAGAGTTCAGCCTCTTTGAAAGCTTTCTTAAGCCTTTATATCTCATGTCGTTGTCTCTTCTTTTGGGCTTACTCTGAGTCTTAAGAAAGGGTTATTATTTCATTGCTGAGCTCAAGTATATTTTGTGCTTGTGAGGCATTAAAAACAATAATAAAGAAGTAAGCAAGTATAGCAAAGCCACTCTCCATAATTTACCAACAAACTTGGCTCAGTGGCGAGGTTCCGGATGACTGGAAGCTGGCCAATGTCACACCTATTCATAAAAAGGGTGTAAAGGAGGATCCTGGTAATTACAGACCAGTCAGCCTGACTTCAGTAACTGGCAAGATAATGGAACAGTTTATATTGAGTGTCATCACACAAAATTTACAGGATGGCCAGGGTATCAGACCCAGCCAGCATGGGTTTAGGAGGGGTAGGTCATGTTTGACCAACATGATCTCCTTTTATGATCAGGTGACTAGACTGGTGGATGCAGGGAATGCTGTGGATGTTGTCTATTTGGACTTCAGCAAGGCCTTTGACACTGTCTCCTACAGCACACTCCTAGATAAGCTGGCAGCCTGTGGCTTAGACAGGAGCACTCTTTGCTGGGTTATGAACTGGCTGGATGGCCGAGCTCAGAGAGTGGTGGTGAATGGTGCTGCATCCAGCAGGCAGCCAGTCACCAGTGGTGCCCCTCAGGGGTCTGTGCTGGGGGCAGTTCTGTTCAATACTTTTATTGATGACATGGATGAGGGTATTGAGTCTTTCATGAGTAAATTTGCAGATGACACTAAGCTGGGAGCATGTGTAGATCTGTTGGAAGGACGAAGGGCTCTGCAGAGAGACCTGGATCAGTTGGATGGATGGGCAGAGTCCAATAGGATGAAGTTTAATAAATCCAAGTGCCGAGTCCTGCACTTTGGCCACAATAACCCCCTGCAACGTTATAGGCTGGGGACGGTGTGGCTGGACAGTGCCCAGGCAGAAAGGGACCTGGGGGTTCTGGTCGATAACCAACTGAACATGAGCCAGCAGTGTGCCCAGGTGGCCAAGAAGGCCAATGGCATCCTGGCCTGTATCAGGAATGGTGTGGCCAGCAGGAGCAGGGAGGTCATTCTTCCCCTGTACTTGGCACTGGTGAAGCTATACCTTAAGTATTGTGTCCAGTTTTGGGCCTCTCAGTTTAAGAAGGACATTGAGACACTTGAGTGTGTCCAGTGGAGGGCAATGAGGCTGGTGAAGGCTTGGAACACAAGCCATATGAGGAACGACTGAGGGAGCTGGGGTTGTTTAGCCTGGAGAGCAGGAGACTCAGAGGTGATCTTATCACTCTCTACAACTTCCTGAAAGGTGGTTGTAGTCAGCTGGGGGTTGGTCTCTTTCTCCAGGCAGCAACTGACAGAATAAGAGGTCACAGTCTCAAGCTGTGTCAAGGGAAGTATAGGTTGGATATTAGGAAAAAGTTTTTCACAGAAAGAGTGATAAAGTATTGGAATGGCCTGCCCAGGGATGTGGTAGAGTCACCATCCCTGGATGTGTTTAAGAAAAGACTGGATGTGCACTTGGTGCCATGGTCTAGTTGAGGCGTTAGGGCACGGGTTGGACTTGATGATCTTGAAGGTCTCTTCCAACCTAAAAATTCCGTGATTCTGTGATTCTGTGAAGTAGTCACCAGTCTGTATATGGAGCAGTCATAGGTTTGTATGTATTTGGATTACAGAAAGAGATGCTTCTGTAGGAAATGCAACCAGGATGAGCCCTTTTTCTTAGAGTCATCAGAATTTTTTGAATTGCAAAACTAAATCTGGCAAACACAGAATTCAGATTCATTTGTTAGTAATATTCTGACATTTGTGTCTGACCATAATAAAGCTAGGTAAAGATTTATAGATAATTTTTTAAAGCATGACAAGTGTTTGAGGACTGACTTTCACTAAGGCCAGACACCAGGGAAAAATTGAAACCTGGGACTGGTGAAATCAGTTTCACCATGATCTACTCAGAGGGTTCTCAGTTCTGGAGAAGACAGAGAAGGCAGTCTATACTCACATGTATTGAGGATTGTCTACTGAGGATGCATCCACACTGGGGTTTACTTTACATCTGGACCAAGGTGAGGCTTCACTACATATTGTTCCAATTTCAAGTCAAACAGATAAATGTAAACCGCTACATCTAGGGATATTTCCTTTCTGGTTTACTCCTATAATCAAATATTTGTGTGATGAACATAGAATTTTGGAACTCTGAAAAGCACAAGCCAGTTTAAAATATGTGTGGATTAAGCAAGCTCTATTTGCTTTTAAATTGGCACAAAGGGTTAGAAAAGCATTCACACAGATCTTATACAGCCAAGAACGGTACATGTACAGTGAAAATGTACTGCTGGGATTTCAGCTGCTTGTGCATCTTTTCACACACTTCCACTCCAGTTTGTCTCCTCTTTGCCAGAGATGGTTTCCAGGTACTCATAGGAGGGTAACAGTGGGCAGAGAGAAAGAAAGCAAATTCAGCTTGCACTAATTACACAGTGCAGACACCGCTCAGATTGCAATGACACATTTTTTACATTATCACTGCATACGTTTTGCTGATCACTGTATACGTGAGTCTCCCACCAAGAGCAGGAGTTTTCAACTACATCATCTCATTACAAAGAGCTCACTCCTCTAGACATGAGACAGAATTTGGGAACACAAAGATTAAGAAAGTAACTCAGGAGCACTAAATGCCTTGCCTGGAGCTGCTATGTTTCAGAATGGGATGAACTCTTTGGATTCTTTCTGTGCCTCCTCAAAATGATGTTGTGTTGCCAGCTTGCTGGAATTCAGAAGACTCTTCCCTGAAGAAGAATAATTTCCCTTCTCCTCTTACAATGACAGTAATAACCATTTTAATATTAACAGAATAGGAGAGAAGGAGACCTGATCTATGACAAAGATCCTCTTATGTTAGTCCTTCCACAGGAGGCTGTTCACTGTCAATGTGACACCATAATCTCTGATATATCCCATCACTATTGTATAATACTTAAATAAGGTAAGTATAGCAAAATTGATAGAAAGAACTGAAGTGTTATTAACTTATTTCTTATTACATTAACAATAATAGTAATTCCAGAAAGATTATGTATATTATGCCATTATTTGAGACATAAGACACACTTCTTAATGGAAAATTCTGTTTTGTATGCTACATACTCCCCCCCATCATTAGACACCACTAACTGCTTCCTTTCCATATTTATTCTTCTTTCTTCTACATATCAACAAAACACACTTCATTTGCAACAGAATTATCTCTCTTCTAATTGAGGTTTCCAGGGAAGTGAAGTGAGATAATTTAATTACACTCCAAATAGCTCTTCTACCTCAAACTGTTCAAATCTCTTCAAATCAAACCTCACATGTCAGATGGAGTGCACATAATTTTACAAATGTGAATAAGTATATAATATGCAATACATAACTTAGACTAAATCTTGACAAATGAAATTAAACCCCCAAACTTTATAGCTCAGTTCTTCAGATAGAGAGCCAAACACAACATTCATGTTCTCAGAAATAGGAGGAATATCCTAAGCAAAACACTATCAGATATTTTGAAGACTAGAGGATGTACAAAAGTAGTTCAGCTTCTTTTGGTTACTTCAGAAAAGGAACCAGTCTGACAGAAGAGAAATTCTACTTTGCCAGAATTAGGCTGATCAGACTTCTTTCAGGCAATCAGAAGGTATTTCTCTCTACCTGCATACTTACATGCCCTCTATTAGCACACTGTCTGAGCATTGCACAAAATTTAATGAACTTGTCTAATGCAGATGTAGAACCTTAGAAGCATTTCATCAGTGCAAGATCAGAAAGGTGAAGCTAAGAATGGTCCTTGGTGGAACATCAATGCTGAAGTGCTAGAATGATATAGAGGGCCCAGAAGTTTAAAAATCTTGAACACTCATGATTACTGAAGCTCCCTTGGATTTTTGTCACTGAATGAAAATGACTGTAAAGGGGAAAGAAGCCAGAGTTGAATTCTAAGAAAATTATTTTTGGAATTAATTTAGCATGCAGCTCACCATGAAACGGAAAGTTCAGCAACACTGGGACCACAGTCTTGTCTCTCTCATTGCAGTTGTTCAGAAGAAGTCTATCTACATGAGATGTTTTTCTCATGCTGCATGGGAGATAAACTGACATAAAATTCTGCCCACAAAGGGATCGTGATTAGCCACTGCAGGAAGGTAAGCAGATTGAGGAGACATGCTGGAAAGACTGAACAAATGTAATTTGAAAATAAAAGAACCTTCATGTGGCAATTTTAAGAGCCTCCTAATGGCTGAATGATTATGGTGTTTGGTGTTGTCCAGGCTAGACTGCAATGGCAATGTTGCACTTAAATACCTGCAACCACACAATTTTGGTGGATGCAGTTAGGGAGATCAGTATTTATGTGGACTAACAAAGTGTATTTCTGACTTCATTCATCACTGAAAGGATGTAAATACTACACAGGAATTTGTTTCCATTGCCTTTAGTAGAAGCCTCTGAAAGCTAATTTATCCCATAGGATGAGACACTGTATGGGCATAAAGCAAAGGCAGAAGACCTAAGGCCATTGTGGAAACATATAACAGTGGACAGTTTCACAAGCTACCTCTCAGAAGCATAAAGATAAATTATTTCCTAAAGAGGGACCAAAGAGACCTTCCAACCAAATGAAAAATGAGACATGATGCTGAAAATGTGAAAGCTGAAAAGGCCTTTCCTGATCCTTCTCCTTTTTCAAATAAATTCTGTCAGATAATAAAGGTAAAAGATGGTAGATGCAGAAGGTAACAACATCCAGAAAACACTAGTAGTTCATATTGGAGAAGGAACAAGAGCAATTACCTGAACCAGGATGCACTGATGAAACTGTCTCTGATAGACATGCTAAAATTAAGGAAAACTGAAGCAAATGAAAAAGACATAGAGAACTTCATTTAGACAACCCAGAACAGAAAAAAAAGCACAATAATTTGAAATTGGAGGCCATATCAGGAGGCAAGAAGAAAGGAAAAAAGTGTCAAGCCTGAGATAGGATGCAATTCAGGAGCTATTAACAGAAAACTCCAAAAAGTGATTACTAAAAGGGCATACAAAAGTTCGTTTCTTGTGTCTGCAATGGGTAGCATACCCAGAGATACAGTTATCAAAACCCATTACTATCAGTTAGAAAACTTCCCTTTTCTGGGATAGGAAGACTTTTTTTCACAGGTTTGTAAAATTTTAATTTTCTAGAACCTCTTAATGGCAACATTTAAGTAGGAAAATAAAAAGAGAGCTGAAGAATAAAAGTAATGTCGAATTATTTAGACATAGGTTAGACCCTTTAGATTTCTTTCTGATTTTGACAGTTTTTAGAGTTTTTATCTGTTACCTTTTACCTATTTTATAAAATTAGGAGATGTTCACAAATGGCAAAAGAAAATGGTTCTCACAAAAGAAGCAACAATAAAGATATGTTTTAAGCTTGTTCCTTTTTCATAATTAAAACCCAAAGGTCTTGAATCACTGTAAGCCAGCATACTGCAAACTCAGAAGAAAGACACATTCCTATCAGTTTTTTGCCTAGAGATGCACTGGGAAGGGTCAGGAAGCAGAGGAAGGGAGAACTCAATTGAACTATTTGAAACAAGGTCACAGGCCCTCTTCTGCTCCCAGGGTTAACATACTAAGAAAAATTTTTCAACCCATTCCTTTTAGGCAAACCTCTGAAGACATATTTTTATGGAAAAATTCCTTACATTGAAGACTGAAAATGTAAATGAAGTGTAGACCAGATGAGGAGATATGATAAATTAATTTTTGGTTCACATTACACTGGCTCTCTGAAGATCAATAATTTTATGTGAAAACTTGACTGCAACATCACAGGTTATTTAATCTGGTTGAAATGCCATGTGCTTTTGAGGCACTTCCCTCAGTAGTCTATCAGACAAGGACAGGTTATAAAATATATGAGAGGGATACTCGTGCAGTAGTCCTCACAGCAAAGGAGGGGGGAAAATGGAAATTGATAAAGAGCAAAGAACATGGCAGTAATATCTGTGCTTTGCAAAGTTGAAAACCTTTTCTGTAGGATAATAGAAAATAAAAGCTAGTGAAAAAAATCCATAATGAGAGTTTCTCAGAGTACTGCTTGGGAAAACAGATGGGAATTTACAAAAAAGCAGACATGGATATAGTGATTAAAATTACTAAGAATAAGAATACTAAAAGCTTGTGGGAAAAAAAAAGTTAAGAAATGGCACAAGTACAAAGAACGAGTCCTTCGCAGTCTGGTTAATTGCTAATTTTTTGACAATGGTACAGGAGAAACATGGTTTTTACCAGAGCACTCTTTTTAAAACGAATAGGATTATATTTTATTACAACACATATCAAGATATATCTCTACAAGAAAGAACAGTGACCATGAATAGCCTCATTAAATTAATCTGCATTAATGTAAAATACCTTAACGGTATAATAAAAAGGAGGGGAAAAATAGAAAGAACTTGGAAAGTTTCTAGCAGACATCAGGAGACACACTGCAAGAACCATTATTCAGAGAAAATTGGTTTAATCAGGCTTCCTTCTCCTTGTACCTCTCTAAAAAGAAAGAATTTGGTGTAAGTGTAGACAAACATAATTCACAGGGAAAAAAAAAAAAAAAAAAAGAAAGAAAAAGAATACGAAAAAATATTCTCAGAGTAACCTCAGAGATTACTGTAGGTTCAGGCAATACCTTAAACTTGTACAAAGAGTCTTTTTCAACAGTTTCAGATCTAACAAAGTCCGGAGCCAAAGCCTTCTCATTTGGCTTGTAAAGCAGAATTCTGCAGCATCTGGTGCAACTGTTGTTCTCCAGATGTCTACTTCCTGACTTGAGTGGGATTCATCTGCCTGACTTAGATGTTTAATAGTTAGATAATCTAAATTTTAAACTTAATAAAAAAACCCTAGCTTTCCTCTTCAATCACTTTTTATTATCAAAATAGTTAGAGGGTAGTCCCAGTGGGCTACTTATCTCCTCTTGAAGTAGTTATGTAACACAGGCCATGAGAGTACCTTTGATGTAGATTACTACAGTGTACCTGTACACATTTAGGGCAAAAGTGCCCCAACAGTCATAATAACCAATTTATTTTGGCTATTTTCAGGATAAAAAAAAGCTCTCAAGGCTCTCTGTTTTTAGAGTTTTACTAACTTCATGATAAATTATTTCTTAAATAAACCACAGGCTAGATTAATGCAGACGCCTTCTCTTTCTGTATTGGAAAAAAAAAAAAACACAAAAAAACCCCACCAAAACAAAAAAAAACCAAAACAAAACAAAACAAAACAAAAAAAAAAACAACAACAAAAAAAAAAAAAAAAAAAAACCCCAAAACAAAAAAAAAAAAAAAACCAAAAACAAAAAAAACCTTCAGGTGAAAGGGACACTTCTTCAAAAGGTCAGGTAATCTAACTGTAATTTTTGTCTAACTGCTGTTTTAAATTCTATTTAAGATCGAGTTAAAACTATGAAATTCTAATGAGGAAGCTGTAGGCTGCATTTTTCAGTGTTACATCATATCCTCTGTTATTTCTAAAAATGGAATATTGTTTTTGAATACCTAACATAGAGCTTGGTTTCCTCATGGAGAGGAATATGGAGGTTCATGGAGAGTAACACTAAAGTTCACAGAGAGGAACATGGAAATTCTATGAATAACACCTGACTACTGATGTAAGGGATAAGATAAATCAGTGTATTCCCTTATTTAATTATATTTTTTTCTGCAGTTTAATTTTTAAATCAGTTTTCACAAATTCCAGAAACTGACTTTTATTCTTAGTCATAATTTGTTCTTTTTTTTTCTGAAGTCTGAGAAATCTGATCCCAGTGTCTTGTTGAGATTTTTCTGGTTTCATGCACTCCATACTGGCTAGTAATCAAAACAAACAAACAAACAAAAGGAAAAAATAACCCTAACTCTACATTAAGAAAACTAATTACAGAATTTAGCTAGCATTTCAGCATTTGCATATGCAGTGTCCAAGCCTGATTAATGCTGGCCACTTCTTCCAAGGCTCATGAAGATTGTTACACATTCTTTCAACTGGCTTTTGATTTGTGACTTTTGTTCAGGCACCTGTGGACTTTGTAGAAATGCAGTCTACATTCTTCAATTCATCAAACTCTGAAATATGTTATATAACCTAATGGCAGGGAAGTTGCATCACTAAACCTTTCTATGTACAAATCTTTGTTCTGCCTTTGCTACCTGCTTTTGTCGCACAACTAAATTATTGCTCTCCAAATATTCAAGGGCAGGTTCCATGTGTTCAAATTCCCAACCACTATGGCAATTTCTAAATGATGCTTAAAAAATTTGTAGCTTCTTACACTTATCCATCATACCAAGAGAGACGTGTTGAAATACTCACTTTCAATATTCGTAATGAATTTAGTTTCCTTCTTGCAAACTGAAGAATGAGCTTACTTGACCACATCATTCTCTGAGTACAAATATAACTCTTGATTTCATTCCATCTCAGAAGCAAGATGGGATTTCTTAAGCCATAAAATCCTCTAATTTTAATTATCCAATCTTGAAGAATTTAATATTGTTCCCATCATACTAACAATTGGGTATTTTTTCTGACTAGGAGATTTTTTTTTTTTTTTTTACTTTCCCTGGGTGAACCTGGGCAGAGAATAAATCTTCTTGATATTCTACTTTGATGCACTGAAATCAGCCCAAAATTGTCTTGATAAAAAGTTCAGTTTATGCTGTCAAAGTTAGGCATTTTTTTCCTTGTTATCTGACCAGTATAGGATTGGCCTTGTTTCACCTCTCACTTTGTGATTTATTTGGAACCCTCATGAAGTATTTGGCACCCCTTCAAAGAGGCAAAAAACCCCTGTAGGATGTTGACAGATTCTCTATTCTCTTAGGTTATGAGTTGCTTTCATCCCCATCTGATATTTTTTTTGCCACCAGACATTATTTTCCTGAACATAAAACATCCTGTTGCTGGAGTTTTGATGATACTCACTGCAGGTATTTCAAAGTGCTCAACAATGGCTTCTCCACAATGATTTTCAAGGCCCTATAACCAGATTGCATATCCTGCTTGTGCCTGGAAGCTGAACAACTAGATATTTTTTTCTTTAAAGAATCATAGCTAGTAGTTGTTTCTGTGTCTAAACTTTTGATTGCTCTGTGCTTGTTATTATTCCACTGGCCAATCACCACAGCTTGGCTGCTCTAGAAAGCATAATTTTGTAGCTTCAGGTGATTCAGATGCCTAAATATTAAGAAATGAGAGTAAATGTTGTAAAAAATATTTCTTGCCAGAGTCAATCCAGAGAGCAACATTCTGGTCAACCTCATCTTTAGAGTATGAAAAATCATAGAGTATATTTGTGAGCATATAAAAGTAACTGGGAATACTCAGCAAGGATTTGCAAAAGGTCTGTCTTCTTTGATAAAATGCATGAACTTTAAAATTATTTGAAAGTGGATTTCATTCATTTCGACTTAACAAGGTTTTAAACACTATTTTCCCACACTAAAATTGAGACTTTATAGTCATCCAACTAGGTGGGTAAAGAATTGATTACACGAAAATTGATTAGAAGCTGTGCTATTCATGGAGGGCAGTTATAAGTGGAGATTTGTAAGAGTCTATCTCTAGACCTTTTATACATACCATCTTCACTGGACACAACAGAAGAGACAATGTGGTGGACTCTTCAATCTTGATACCAAACCATGGAAAACAAACATATATTTGACAGCAGAAGGGTTCATTTCGACGACCTAGACAAACTATGGGAGGACTGGGTTGATAGTAACCTCCTGAGATTAAACAAAACAAATGAAAATTCAAATATTTGGAAGTACTAACCCTTGCAGCAACACAGTCTTCCTTGTTTAGCCTAGGGAAGATGGCTTTGGAGCAGATCAAAAAGTTCCCCTTCCGTACACATGGGTAGGATTTTCAGAACACAAAGAAAGGCTCTTCTCAGTGCTGTGTGATAAGAGCTGAGGCAAGTTGAAAGAAAAAGTGTTCTGACTGAATGTCAAGGAAAACCTTTTCACCCCAAGGAGAGCCCACCCATGGAGCAGGTTGCTCAGAGGCTGAGCAATCTCCCTCCCTGGACATTTTTAAGACTTAAGTGCAGAGTCACATGATCAGATTTCACAGATGACCCTTCTTTGAAGAGTAGGCTGGAATAAAGAACTCCTGAGGTCCCTTCCAACCTAAATTATCCTATGATTGACCTTGTGAAAACCTCATCTTCTGTAAAAGTGCCAAGATTCTCAGTTCTCTTCAACTGTTTTTTTCAGGTATTTTATGATTCTGCTTCTAATACATCTTCAAGGCTATTCCTGAATAAATAATTCCAGCTTTCTGACACTTTCTCATGCAAAATAATCAGTTGTAATCATGCTGTTACAGAAAAGATCAAATTTTAGGGCTTGAATGGACCTTGTGCCATTCAACCCAAAAAGTGTTTCAGATGACCCGCAAAATAAACAAAAAAAGCAGAAGAATCTTGAGTCATGTGTCTAAACTCTTAGTGATATTGAGGTATCCTAGGCTTTCCCAACTGACATCTTACTATGATCCAGACGAGCACAGCTCTTCAACAATCCTGTCTGCTGCTCCTATGCCTTAGATGCCCTGTACTACTCACCTATGTTTACTCAAATAAATCAAACTGTAGTTCTTATGAATGATAATTCGAGCTTTGACGTATTTTATACATTTGAACATCTGGATCTATTAATTAAATGGAGATGCCTCTAAGTGCAGTTTAATCAGAGAATTTTCAATGGATCAAGGTCTCATTATGGCATTATTCATATAGTGGAGTCAAATCCCAAATATCTAAAAGCTTTTTGTATATTAATTATTCTTTATTATGGATTTTTCTAACATAACATTTTTATATTTATAATTTTTATGTTTAAATGAGTAATGAGGAAAGAATGAGACTTTCTGTGCATCTTCAGACACTTATACTATTTTTTTTTCAGAACTATGGGAATTTTTTCCTAAGGCTATGTTTGCACACAGTATGGGGCACATGCAGAGAGCCTGCACCTGTCATCTAAATTGCTTTCAAAGCCCAAGTGAACACTAGGCTACGTGGAAGCAGTAGTTCAATGCAGTCAGAGCTTTGGGTAATGCATTGAACACTATAAATCACCTTGAATCTACAGCCAACATAGTTCCCTTTCCGTGATATAAGCAACAAAACAGAGATGTGGAAAATAGATGTTTTCTGAGATGTTACTGATGCTCATGTCAACAACAACAACAAACACAGGATTAAGAAAAAAAATATAGTGAAATATTTAAAATTATTTTTATGTGCAAAAGCCAGACATGGAAATGAAGATGAAAAAAAAAAAAAAAAAGCCTCTCTGGATGAAAAACAACAGAATCTAGAGTTGACACTATGGTGTATGTGCTTTGTAATTCAATAAGGTGGATCAGAAATTATTTAAATATTGTTAAAAGAACTAAGAGGATTTCCATGCACATTTGAATCACAAGGTTAAAATTATCTGCTAGCATTAGCAGATGATATTGACATGCTTAAATGAATCCAGAGGAGATCCACCAAAAATGAATAAGTAATATAAAGTACAAGAAGAATTAAAGAAATTTAGGTTTCATACATACAATCACAGAAAATCAACGTTTGTTCAACTTTGAGCATTCTCAATCTTACTACTCACCAAACCAGACTCAACCTGGGGCAAGCAGTTTAATTTATTACAAATCAAACTGGAGTAGGGCAATGAGAAATAAAAATGTAAAGGTTAAAACTCCTTTCCTTCACCCCACCTTTCTTCAATTCTGAAATCTCTATCTCCTCCTTCCTCACAGCACCACAGGGGGACAGGGAATGGGGGCAGTTCATCCTATTTTGCCTCTGCTGATCCTTCCTCCTCAGAGGGAGGACTTATCACACACTTTCCCTCCCACAGCATGGGATCCCTCTCACATGAGACAATCCTTCACAAAATTCTCCAACAAGAATCCTTCCCATGGGCTACAGTTCTTCACAAGCAGTCCCAGTGTGAGTCTCTTCCATGAGGTACAGTCCCTGAGGAACAGGCTACTGTTCCCCTCTGGGTTCAAGTCTGCCTGGGTCCACAGGTCCTGTCAGGACTACATAGGGACATAGCCTCCTTCAGGTACCCATATGCTGCAGTGTAGGGTTTCCCATGGTCTACAGGTGGATTTCTGCTCCACCATGGACCTCCATGGCCTTCACCATGTGCTGCTGGGGAATCTCTGCTCCAGAGCCTGGAACAGCTCTTTCTCCTTCTTCTGCACTGACCTGGCTGTTTGCAGGGTTGTTTCTCTCATATGTTCTTGTTTCTCTGTCAAGGGCCTCAGTTGGTGTGGCAGAGGTTTTTTGCCCTTGTGTCACTCTGTTATCTGAGTAGCACTACTATCATTGCTGATGGGTTTGGCCTTGGCCAGTAGCAGATAGGTCTTTGACCCACTGGGGACAGGCTCTCAGACACAGGGTAGCTTCTGGCATCTTCTCAGAGAAGCTACTCTGTACCCCTCACTACCAAAATCTTGCCATGCAAACCCAATGCAGGTTCATTAAGGTCAACAGATAAAGAAGTTTTTCAGGGAATAATAATAAAGAAAACAATAGAGACACAAACACATGGTAAGCAAACAAGTAAGGGAGATGATAAATTATACCAAAACTTCTCAAGCATTAATTGATGAGTAATGAAAAAAGTATAGGTAAAACTTTGTAAAAGGAGAATACAGGCATTGCAACTCATGAGAAGGAGGAAACAAAATAAACAGGATGGATATTTCAGGGGGATTGGGGGGACTGTGCAATACCATTAGGGAATTTATAGTGGGAGAATCTTGTGTGAAGCAAAGGAAAGCATCAGGGAAGGAAAAATGCAGGGAGGAATAGGAGGAGGGAAAAAAGGGGTTTATATTGTAAGTACTTATCTGCCTGAGCCCTCTGCCTGACCAATGCAGTCTACTTATATGTATTCTTAAGGCTATTTTTAAACCGTTTTCTGTGTAATTTCACTCTCTATCACATGTTTGAGAGATGCAAGGTCTAGGTTCTAGGATATGGAAAATCAGCCATAGGTAACAGGGCTCCAATTCTATATGACAATGATTCTAGAGATCAGCACACACGTCCCTACATGTGGGAGTTCTAAGAGTTGGTAGTTGTGAAGAGGTTTCAGTGTGTTCCTGATGAATTTAAATTCTCCCTAATGAATTTAAATTGATGTCCATAGATATGTAAGTTTAATTAATCAGAAATTTCAAGATAGAATAACCAGTGAGAAGAAGTAAAATATGCATCTGTAAAGGTTAAAAAACTTTACAAGGGAGTGCAGGTACCTTACATCAGGGCTGGGGTATCAGGTAGGCCAGGGCACACACTGGATTTTGGGCAAACCCATGAGTTTGGGGTACTTAAGGGCCAAGCCTGTGAGTGCTGAGTGGATGCAGACTACTCAGTGGGACCAGCCAGTGAGTTGGGACATGGGGTGAGCAAGGGGGGCTGGAATTTGGACAGGGGTGCTGGGTGGTCACTTGTTACAGCAGAGCTTTCTCAGTGAGCTCTGAACTTTCCCATCCGAATATCTACACAATTAAGACAGTTCAGGGGGCATAAGGAAAACAAAACAAAAACTTTCTGGTGAAAAGATCCTGTAGATATATTGCAATTAATGTCAACAATGACAGTGCCTTGTTTTTTGTTTGCACTTGCACCACATACTGACTAGAGTGATTGTTTCAGTGATTTCTGTTTTGCAATAAATCGGAAATTATTTTTCTTGTCAGCATGCTGGAAGAAACAGCATGATGATACAAAACAGTAACAAAAGAAATTGACAGCAGACACTTCAGGTATCTTTGTCAGATATGAAATATGGCATATCTAGTAAATAAATCAGTTCTAAGTAACAAAAACCACTGAGAGTAAATCCCAAAATTTACACTCCTTGAAGTGAGATGGACAAAGTTTTCTGAAGGATCTGCACCAATTATTGCCTGCTTTTGCCTTGGGTTGGACAAGGCAGCAAATATGCATAGTGAATATAGTTTGCAAGATTATTTATTCCATTACATGGAGCCTTCAGGTCAATTTGCAAACAAACCCAGGCACTGGAGTTGCTTTGGAAATACTACTGATATTTTCAACAGTACAAGTCTTGAGGAGAGGTACATGTATCTCAGATGCTTCTCTGGGCTTTGTCTGTCAGGAATAGATATGGATGTGAATACATGTGGCCCTGATTAGTATGGCAGTGCTAGTAGTAGCCTATTGATGTATTGACTTTAACCAGTTTTGTTTAGAAAACTCTATCTGATATATTCGCGTGTGAAGTAAGGATATTTTGTAATTCTTGAGCAAATTTGAATCTCAAAAATATGAACAGATTCCTTGAGATTTTTTTTTAATCCATACTCAGTGGGTACAGAACAAGGGTCATTTTGAAGAAAAGGATATGTTAACATAAGTGAGATTTCTGTACTTTCTTTTGTGAAAGGGTGGCAGCTAGCCAGAGATGAACACAAGTAACATAGTTTCAGTGTATTTGTTTTGGGGCACAGTGTTCCAATGTGCTTACAATGCCAGTAATTGACAATCTGGGCCTTATTGATTTAAAAAGTTCTTGGTACTGTTTTATTCAGTATATTTATGCCTAGTGGTACAGCACTTATCTGGGATCTAACTGTGATCTGTAATTATTTATAATATTCCCTTTAAGGTAGCAATCTAAATTAAAATTACTAGCCAGAAGGTTTTTTAAAAGAGCAGCTCTAACCTCCTTAGAAAATCACATGCATATTGATATAACTAGTTCATCATACATTTTCTAGCACCCTAAGGCAAACCAGACTCTTTTTTTTATTTGTTCCATTTTCATATAGTATCTCATTGAGCATTTTCTCTATTCTTTCAGGAAATTTTCAGGAATATAACCCTTTCCATAGTTCCAAATTTTAAGCTTCTATATCAATTTTATTTCCTTGTTTATTGATTTCTTACTTTATGTAAAAACAATGAAATATGAATTTTGTGCTGCCACACTATACTGGCAATTTTTTATATTATTTTGCAGACAATATTGACTCATTTATTCCCTTATTAACATGAAGCTTTTCTTTTTAGCACTTCTAGGAAGGAATATGATGAAAATCTGTTTCAAATCTCTAGTCTGGTTTGTCACTCAGCAGGGAAATAAATAAATGTCTCCAATAACTTTATTCAAAGCATTTTCTTTGGTAAACACAATCAAGTACACATAGAGACATGCAAGCAATGAAATAGCAGAACATCTGGCGAACTGCAGGTGGGCCAGGAATATGAAGTTGAAACAGATGCACAGAAGCAGGTTTTCTGATTCTGAAATTGTATTAGATGCTGGTAGGCTTCTATATATGTGAGGCAATGACCTGCATGATTTCCACATAGGTTAGAATCAGCTGCGTGTCATGTTCAAGAACATATTTCACAAGAGGGTAGAGCTGTAAAGGAAGCAATTATTACATGAAGATTTTTATTTTAATACATATTTTTGCTACAATATCTAGGATGTCCTGAATGCCTCATTCCTTCCCTCAGGCTCCTTCCTGTGATATCAGTGCTTTTATACACATAACTCTGGTGTTGAAAACTTAGTTTCCTCGGTAAAAACTACTGTTACTTAAGAGGCTCTCTTCTCTTTCTAGCATTTTTTTTTAACTACTGATCAGTTGCAAGTGTTGATGGGGAGAAAAAAAGGTAACAGTAAAAGGATGTTTCAAAATTCCATTAGTATTTTTAAGATCCCAAAGCAGAAGCTAAAGCTTCCTAATTTCTTTGGTGAATTCAGTCATGATAATGTGTTTCAATCCTTTAGGATTGCTAAACATAAATATTTGTACAATATTTCAAGGATAAGATGCTTAATTTTATATTGTGTATTATAACCTCATCTAGAACTATGAGGAGCAAGCTTCTTTCCAAAATTCCTTACTAGGTACTACTTTCTGTAAATTAGTGAAGGAGATCTAAATCATTTAGGTCTTACTTGAATTCAATGTTTGTCATCTGCCTTCTATAGCATAGACAATGCATGCATCCAGATAGAGTTTGGTCACCTTCTGTACAAAGATAGCTTCTGTTTTATGTGTTCCTGTCTGTGCTCATCATGCTCTGTACATTACTCCAACAAGTTTAGCCAGCAGAAAGCATACGGAGATATTTCTATGCTACATCTCTCAGGGTTTAAACTCAATTAAAAAACACAAACAAAGAAACAAACAAAGAAACAAACCCAAACAAAACCAACCAACCAAGGAAAAAACCCCAAACAAACAAAAAAAAAAAAAAAAAAAAAAAAAACCACAAAAAACCCCCCAAAAAAACAAAAAAAAAAACCCCCAAAAAAACCAAAACCAAAAACAAAAAACAAAAAAAAAACC
>VWYO01002104.1:3128-15754 GCA_013400275.1 Rhadina sibilatrix | reverse complement strand
TTTTTTTTTTTTAACAGGTGAAAAAGGAAAAGACTTTACATGCTGGATTGCAAGGAGACCTTGTAACACTAACTCTCACAACACCTTCTTGGGGATCTAGTTTCCTAGGATCTCTCAGTAGTTTACAGAGAATGAAATGCATCACCAATGACTAGTTCAAAGAGAAACAAAACTCGTTTCTTAAGTACAATCCATAGCATTTAGTAAAATACCTTGACTCTCTATAGAATGCACAAGAAGGATTAGATGGGATTGAGAACAGACGGCATGCTGTGCAAGATTTTTTAATAGAGAAGGTCAAGACTTAAATCCTGCACTTACGTCAGGCCAGGTTTACAACTCAGAAACCTCTCCTGCACTAATGCAACACGTCCCTCCTTTCAAAATAACAGGCACCTGTTCCTTGTAAAACATAGAGGTCAGGGGATTGTGTTTCTACTGTTTAAGTGGGATTTAAACTGAAGTAATTCAAATCCAAGTAACTGGCTGTGAGATGCTGAGGAATCTTTACAAAATTTTTGTCACTGTGTTACTTTGCAGAAACAAATGTGGAATGCACTGGCCTAGAGAGTAAAAGTGGAATCTCAGTGACTGCCGAAAGATAGGCCACCTACCTCTTGACCCCATCCCCAAGGACTGTTACAGTGCTATATAAATCAAAAAGTGAATGAAGCCTGGCAGCCAAGATACAAACTAATCCTTTAAAATTTTAGCCCCCTCTCAAATGTCACTTAGGGTGCTTGCTCTTTCCACTACCATGCATCTGCTTGGCAGAACTCATTGCCTCTTGACATCAGGAGATCCCCATTTTCTCCTTTTTTTCAGCCTATGTTTAAGGCTGATTTGTTTTCATTGACTTTTAACTGACATTAGCTAATTATTAACTCTGCAGGATAGATTAAATTTTAATTTTAATGTCATTGTAAAACACCATGAGCTGCCTCAGCATGATAAGATGCTATAAAAGTTTAAACTGTTGTTTCAAGTTAGCCACCTGTTCAAAACATTAAAAATCTACACATTTAAATCAATCACACTGCACTGGATGCCCCATCATGGCTAATGTTGATAAATTACACTCTTAGCTCTAGTAGATATAGAGTCATCATTCTCCAGAACAGTAATATATTGGACTTTATTTTGTAGAGTTTTAGTTGGGATTACAGTGTCATTTTACAAAATCTTTAATACACTCCAGTGAGTATTTTCCTATCTGCTTAATTGTTCAGCGATTATCCTGGCTAAACAGTACCTTTGAGTTTCTGTCTGGCATGTGAGACATATGCTGGAGATGTACTGTTCCAAAAAGGAGTTTGTGGAAGAACTCTGGGCCAAATCAGAACTGGATAAGATGACAAAAAACCCCTACACCCTTCTGTCTCTGGACAAAACAGATGAATCTGTAGGCTGAAGCAAATGAGATTTTTTTTCTTAGGTGTGGTATACAGATAGGAAAAAAAGTCACTTGTTCTGGATTCTCTACCTGTAAAACAGAACTAATATTTTTCCATGACTATTTTATCTCTTTACATGGTGATTTTACTTGTGTAAGTACTATTTCTTATCAAAAGCAAGAGTTCTTCCTATAGCTCCAATAAAGGAAGGCAACACATTGAGGCTGCATTTAGTAGACCTAGTTCTGCAGTCATGGATCTGACTTTACTTCCTCTTGTTCTTCTTGTGCTCAGAAAGGTTTATAAGTAAGCCAAAGACAAAAACTTCATAATTTTATTATAACTGAAGCAGTCCTGCAGCTGAATGGTCTCTTCATCTCATTCATTATTTTTATTTAGAGGAATACAAATTCTTTCTACCACAGAAAAAAAAAGCTGAATTATCTGAGACAGGTGACAGCAGACTATTCAGTTTTCCTTTGTAATATGCCTCTGCTGATTCCTAGTCTAGGAATTCGGTGAAAGACCCCGCAAAGAGATTAACTTTGTTTTGAGGAGGGCAAAAAGGTTAGACGATTTACTGAATGCATGTGGTTTAGCACAGGTATACCACCCATAACCATCTAGGACTGTGCTCCTGCACACAAATAAGAACCTGTGCCCTGACAGTGATGAGCAGTATCAGTGTAGCTGCTGGATGGCAGAGGAACAGGGTGCCATACACGAGTCCTGAGATCCAGGGACACAAACTGCCTTGCAGCCGTGCAGAGGAAAGCAAACTTGCTCTGGAGCGCACTCCTGGTGCCCAGCTCTACACCCTGCATGTCTGGAGGATCTCTGTGTTGCTGCTACAAACACAACATGTAATTGCTACTTTTATGGATTTTCAGTTCAAAGTGTTTAAAAAAAATGAAGTCTATGATACATCTATCTGCCTCTGAGTGCACATCTTACATTTCAACATCTGTGACTATGTGCTGCATGTTGTGAGACGTCATGAGATGAGTTTTTCAAGTGTGGTGTTGCAATGACCCAGAACATGGCAAAGAAGAAATCAAGGAGAAAAGAAAATCAAATTCTGCCTTGTCTCTAAGCCTCCTATTAATCCAAATAAGACTTTCCTAATTCTGATAAAAAATAAGTTAAATCAAGCTATTAGATGATTTAAACAAAGTCTAGATTGCAGGCAGGTGATGAGGTGGGGAAGAGAAATTCTTAATATCTAAAAACTCTTTCTTCCTAGTAGAAACAAATCCTCTGAAACTTTGAAAAACTTCAAAATATTTCTCTTTACATCTGTACTTTTTGCTTATCTCTTTCTGTTTGAAATGTTTTCAGTAACTTAGTAATGGAAAGCTAAACACTGGCCTTTTTTTTCACAGATGCATTTCTGTCCTAACATTTGGAGTGCGGAGTATTTCTGTCCTAACATTTCTCTACAAAACAGTTTTGTGTAAGCTACAAGAACTACCACAACAAAGGGGATCATGGAGATCTGACATACTGTGTCATCTGTCATTTCTGACAAATGTAAATGCAAGAATAAAATCCTTGCTAGAAAATAACATATGAGTCAGGGTTGAGTGAAAGGGCATCAAAGGCTCTAGGTCCTAATGCTTTTTCTTTACTTCTGTTGTTTTTTCTCTGATTTATCTACATAGTGTAGTTTCTGTTAGAGGAAAATGTATTCAACAGTGGAAGAGAGGTGAGGCAGATGTACACCAGTATCTCCAGGTCTGACCAGCAGTAAGGCTGCAGATGTATTCTCAGCAGGCTAACATGCCAAACACACCATGTATATCCATATACACACAGCCACACAGATCACACACACACACACCAGCCACAAAAACACAGAAACTGTCAATGCCCTCATCCTTCTTCCTCTCTGTCAGAGAGATGGGGATCCACTGATGACAGTATAAATACATAGGTACAGTGTGGATCTTTTCAGCAGCTGGGGTCAGATACTCTGTTGAGTAAATTTTCATGGACCACATGAAGTCTCTCACCAGCTGCTGGCATCTGGACATTGAAGCTGCTGAGGCTGTAGTCCCACCCCTTTGGTTGGTATAGACCATTGCAGACACACACAATTGATGAGGACTTCCTTGGTCTCCATAGTGAGTGTCTCTGTGCTTTAATTATAGACATAAAGGCTGACCTCAGAGACTTCTTCCCAGCTAATTTTCTTGACCAATGTTAGAGATCCCACATTTCCTTGTACACCTACACTTGTTCCTCTTGTTACCTCACAGACATACCTGTGTCTCCTAGTCTAACTCTGAACACACATCACCATACACCCCTGTCCCCCTTCCCCATCTCACATTCACAGAGTGAGTAGAGAACTGAGTAGAGAACCCTCACACATAAAAGAATTAGACAGGAATTTAATAAGAAGGTAAGATGAACTACGATGGTTATGTGCAAGACATAGACAAACATCCCTCTTTATTCCCTTTGATTTCTATTCACATTTCTTCCTCCCAAGGTCACTTAAATCCCTCACTTTTGTTCCTCCTCATTACTTTTCTTCTCTAAATATCCCAGACCAAATCCTGTGTCATGCTGAATTGCTTTTACCCACAGGGAAACCTCTAGGTTTTACACTCCTAGGTAACAACCCCATTAGTTTGAATGGTTATCCAAAAAGCCACTCTGGCTTGATTTAGTATCAGAAATAGTTTTGCCAGAAGGACCAGGGAAGAGATTGTCTTTCTGTACCCAGCACTGGTGTACTGTGTCTGTTTTGGGCTCTTCACATCAAGAAATACATTGAGGTGATGGAGCAAATCCAGAGAAAGGCAATGAAGATGGTGAAAGGAGTAAGTTATATGAAGAGTGACTTAAAGACCTGGGGTTGTTTAGTCTGGAGAGAAGGAGACTCATGGGTTTTCTACAACCACCTGAAAGGAGGTTTTAACAAGGTGGAGATACATCTCTTTTCCCAAGTAACCGGTGACAGGAGGAGAAGCCACACCCTGAAGTTGCACTGAGGAGAGTTCATGTTGGACTTTAGGAAGAATTTATTTATGGAAAGGGTTTTTAAGCACTAGAATGGACTGCCCAGTGAAGTGCTTAGATCACCATGCCTGGAGGTTCAAGAAATTATTGGATGTGGCACTTTGTTCCATGATTTAGTTGACAAGATGATGGTCA
This sequence comes from Rhadina sibilatrix, assembly GCA_013400275.1. NCBI lineage: Eukaryota > Metazoa > Chordata > Aves > Passeriformes > Phylloscopidae > Rhadina > Rhadina sibilatrix. Next base: position 11,198 of record VWYO01002104.1, on the reverse strand, counting down.
AAGGCTGAACTCAATGATTTGGGATGTCTTTTCCAACCTTAATTATTCCATAATTCTGTGATTCCCAAGGACTCCTCATGATGGTTTCCATGTCTGTAAAATGGGACTGAGGTTCTCCTGGGACAGCCCTGGTAGGGACCTGTGTGGACTGTTTGATCTCAGGAGGCCTTAGTCTGGGTTCCAACTTGTCATTGTGCCTCTCATTGCTTCTCTGATTTCTGCAGATGGGTCTTTGACGAGCCGATGGCCCCTTGTGATACACCTTGGAATAGTTCAGCAGGGCATTATTTAGGGTGCTCTTCCTGCCACTGGGATTCTGAGCTCCTTTGTGTGTAGCCAGTTGGTTTTTGTCAGGTAACATAACAGGTTTAAACCCTTACCTCAAATTAATGATTTCTGGAGACCCTATAATCCCAGCTTTCAAAATTTCATTTGATTTAAACAAATAGTTTCAGTTTTACTATTAAATTAGGAATAAATGGTTTACTCTCATTTTTTTGTAAAAGAGGCATTAATATCTTCCCTAGCTATGAGGAAACCTTTTAAGTGGTGACCAGAATTAATTTAATTTTTATAAGTACACTTTCAGGATGTATATGGATTTTATCTTTTCAGTATCCAAGGATTATGCTGTCTGAGTACTCTTAAATAGAGTTTTCGTGTCTGAGGTAATTTATGCCCAAGAACTTCTGCAGAGGTGATAAGAAATGGCTAGTTTTGCCTTCCAGCAGTGAATCAAATGTGGGTGGCTCATTCCGTGCTCACCAAATGTACATCCTGAGCTCAGGCAGGTGGTGGATGCATATCTCTGATATCTGTGTGCAGCAAATATTCCCCCTTTGAACCTGTAGGACCCAGCAGAAATTCAGACTAAGGAAGCATCAGCATCTGTAAAAAAATTGACTCTGTATTTGCCAGACCTTTGGGCTACAAGTTACTCTCTATGTATGCACACATTTCTCATCTGTCTTTCAGAAAATGTTTTGCCTAGTCCACAAGCAGCAGAATTTCACAGTCTCGTTGGCAGCTGGGCCTTTTTTCTTAGGTATGTTTGTACTGTTCCTTAATTATTACATTTTGCATTTTATGGTAGGTAGTTGCTTTTTCCTTTGACAGACACAACCTTGGTCCTCAATGTGGTGTAACCATTATCTTTAGAAAAGCACTCAGACTTTCAGAAGATAAAAAGCAGAGAAGAAATACATTGCGAAATTTATGAAAAATAGTAACTTAGCAATATCCATCTAAATAAGAATTTGGGATGAGTAAAATCTCACTTGTTTTCTATTGACATCTGCAGAACAAGCTGTGCAGAAATGAACACCTGAAAATAATTGTATGCTATGCAGTAAACATTGGAAGAGCTTTTAGAAAACTATCTATAGAGAATGCAAAAAAATTCTAATATGTCTGTATTGCTTGAAAAAATCCCTGTCTTATCTGGTCAGCTTGCTGTCTGCTGTTTTCCAGCAGTGCAGGAAAAAAAAAAAAAAAAAAAAAAAAAAAACACCTACATTATCAAAGGGCACTAGAAAGTTTCAAATACTTAGAATATAGAGAATGAAAAGCTCATAATGTATACTAAAAGTACAGGGAATGAAAAACTCCTCTACAGTAAAATTGTGCATCTATCAAGGATAATAGTTTTGGAGTGGGGTTTTTTTGTTTGTTTGTTTTTCTTTGTTTTGTTGGTTGTTTTTTTTCTTGGTTTTTTGTTTGGTTTTTTTTTTTAATAGATTAGAAATTTCTGAATAACATTATAACTGTATGAAATTGAACTGGAAACAGTATGAAATTGAACTGGAAAAATATGAATTTTTCAAAGATCATCTGCCCTTAGAAGGAAGGTATGACTGTAGTTAAAGGTCTTGCAAAGGTGCCCAAAGGTACTCTTTAGATCTGAAAGTGCAGTAGGAAGTTCTGCTTAGGCTACTTTAAAATATTTTCTCATTTAAGCCTAGGGTGAAATCCATCTGAATGGATCTAGTACATAGGCTATTCTGTATGCTCTGTCTTGATGTGTACTAAATCCTTTTTTCTCTACTGTTAAAGAAATAAAATTGTAAATGAGATACTTGAAATAAACTTTTCTACTCTATTCAACACTGATAAGGGCCTCAGCTACAGTACTCCTTCCAGTCTCAGGGAAGATAGTTTAAGGATAAAGGAAAACAGAAGAGAGCCCAGTGGACACCCACAAGAATGCTATGGTCTCCACAAAAAAAATTATATAAAAGGAAAGTTTTTTTAAAGGAAAAAAAAAAAAAAGAAATGAATAGAAACACATAAAAGAACTCTCACAAAAGCATTTTTTCCCATAGTCTCCATTGTGCTTCATGGTCACTGGAACAGATAAACTGGCTTAATTTTTAAAGAAAAAAATTTAAATTAGAATTTAGCACTTTTGAAATGGTAAGGTTTTGTGCACAAAAATGGTCTTCCAAAGAACATGATGGGATCTCTTTTCTGGGCATTTATAAGTATAGTACCAAAAAAATCCCCTTAATAGATATTTGAGGCAGTTTTGATTCTTAAAAATTCTTTTTATTAATTTTTTAAGGAAATAATCAGGTGGGTGTTTGAGGTCCTTATAATCTTTTGTTCTGTGTTTTGGTAAATGATTACTTGTCTCTATCCATTTTGAATGTAGGTTCCCAGTTTAAGCTGCATATATCTGCTAGGATGTCAGTGTGTTAAAAAGAAATACAGTGAGATCCTGACTTGAGTCTGGTCAGGAGAGTGTTCCAGATGCAAATCAAGCTCCAGAAAATAAAAGAACCTAGAAGCAGAAGATAGACCTCCAGCCTATCTCTGTCTGCTGATTTTAAGGGATCCCAGACATTTTAGCTTCGACTAATTTCTGAAGGTGATATGAACCTTACACTTTCTGAGTTTGGGCATTTTCCTAGATTAATATCTTTCATAATACTTCCCTTGTGAAACTGAATAAATATACTGATTTCCCAGAATAATTGAGGAACGGTCATAGGTTACTTTTTTAGGACACTGACAGGCAGACTCAGGATTTTTTTTCACAGAAAACCAGTGATGTGAGGCTTCTTAATCTGAGAATGATTTTATAAAATGAAGACATATGAATTCAGGATAGAAAACTCTTAATATATATATATATTTTTTTTTTTTTGTAAGGCATGAATGTTCTTATTATGATGCTGTCTTGACCATAGATGTTAGACAATGTGTAATATGCATGATCATAGACTATGGTGTTTTATGTTTTAACATTTGAAAATTCTATTTTTAACAGCTGTGCCCATTCAACTTTCTAAATTTTCTGCTTTTAAATTGAATTTTTATTAATGAAATCTAATAAGGTGTGGATTTAAAGTATTTACTATGGCCTAAACAACTTGAAATTCAGTAAAAATCCTCATAATTAATTGAACAATTGCAATCATTTAACTAATATGTGTCTGATAATATGTACACTTCACTTAGAGATAGTCAGATGAGTTTTAGGTAACTGTATCTCACTTCTTTTTCAAAAGCAGTTTTCAAACAATACTAGGTTTTGAGGTTTTGTAACTATTTTTTTTTTTTTTTTGTAAATATAGCAAACATTTTGAATGTACAGATACTTCATTTGGGAATCACTAATCATGCCTACAGTTATCTAGATGTCTCGTAAACTGAGACTAAGCTTTAAAAACCCAGGTAACTTTGGCTTCCAGGAATTACTGTCAAAGAGACAGAAAGAAAACTATTTTTTCTTCTGAATAATAGAGGCAATTTTTGAGCCAGGTTTTCCAATGCTCTGGTACAGTGTCTCAGTTGGTAATACCTGGAAACAAAGTAGTAACTCTCTGGAATGTGCATGAAGACACCTCAGAGCCGGATGAAAACTATGAAAATAAAACCATAATTTTATTTTTCTTCCTAGTGTAGATTATGGAAGAAATAGCAAATAAATGTTTAGTGTATCCAAGATTCATGCAGGTTGGCTTTATTACAAAAGAGTGTCAATTTCTGCCTTTAGAACAAATAAACAAAAAAAACCCAAACGCTGACTTACAGGGGTGGCTGTGCAGTTCCCTTGACTGTCCATACAACATATGACTAGAATTAAAAATTAATTTCCTGGTACAATTAATTCAGTCATATAATTCAATATTTTCTCAACTGTTGCTGCCATTAGGTATATTCATACACATAATGGCAATCCCAGAGAAGCATTGTACATTGCTGTAAATAAAATCTATCCTAGATACCTACTACACCTGCTGAAGTCTTAACACTCCAGTAAAAGACCTAAAATGGTAGTTAATTTTATATTTTATGCTTTCCTATGCAAAATATCATGAATAACTGTGCTTCTGATAAAGAAATTTTGTTAATAGGTAATACCCTTGATCCTGAACTGCAGGAGAACACCTAAAGAAAATTTATGATGGGTGAAATATATCTTAGATTAGTTTTGTATTAAACATATGAAACATAAATGAAATTCTGTAGCCTCAGGTTTAAAGGAATGTAAAACTAAGAAGGTCCTTTGCTTAATGTTTCATTCTTTAGTGTACATAACTACCTCTGATGTTACTTCTGAGGAAGACTGCCACAAATGGCAAAGAATAAATGTGAACCAAAGGAAAGATAGAGACATTCCAGACTATTTTGATATTCCGAAACATTATGTGTGGCTGGCTGCCATTTTTTTTTTTTCTTTCTTTCTTTTTAAATTCAGGCAGCTCAGTTACAGCTTTGCACTTGTTGGTTTAGAACAACAAGGTTCTAAGCTATGAGGGTGTTCTAGATGTGTTTGTCCTTAAGGTACTGACTACAGAATTATGGAATACCATTTAATCTGATAGTTTAAACAGTAAATTTGTTTAAATCCAGCTAAGAATACTCTGCATGTAGGAAGAAGTAACAGGAGGAGAAGTGTAACATCTCTGACCTGAAATCCTCTGGTGTTCTTGCTGATAATGCAGCGGAGTTCCTTCAGGCAGAGTTGGGTAAGAGAATTTGAATAAATATATTTTGATGACCCTTTGCTTCATGACCCATTAGTGTCAAATAATGGAGCATACCAAACTAACACCAGCAAAGATACTTTCACTCTAAGCCCACAGACATAAGTGGAAAGGTGATACCTGTAAAGATTTTAAAATCCAACAACATTCCTACACATATAATTCTTACATAAAAAGAGGAAAACATACATCCTAAGTCTTGATGATATTTAGTAGATTTTAGTTCTGTATGTCTCCCTGGACCTCTATTGCCAAAATAAAAGTACACAGATGAAAAATTACTAGACAAATGTAAATTATTAGTTATTAGCATTCTCACTGTCCAAGAGCATCCACAAGAAAATAAAAAAGTGTATGTATCTCATCATTTAACATTTCTCTTTAGGAGTTTTCTGCTTCCTTTCTCTTCTAAACATCAACATACTGTACCAATTATTTTAAAAGCTTTTTCCCAGAATGTTCATTGCTATTTACTAACAAAGGTTCCAATTTTGATTTCCCCCTCCTTATTTTCTTCAGAGAAAAAAAAAATGTCAAATAACAGTCTAATGAGTATCCTGCTATCTGAGACCTTTGCCTAACCCAGGAGTTGTGCAAAACCAATTAGAAGTGTACATTTGGAAATTGGGTGCATACAAGCATGACCAACTCCTCCTTCCCCTTCCTCCCCCGCCCACAAAATGGGATTTCATTTTAAGTAAACTCAATTTGAAAACATTTTTTTCTCTGAGAACCCATGTCCTAACCCAAATGATACACAGATGAGTCACTCCTTAAGGAATATACAATTTAAATGTCAAAAAAGATAATCATATGGAATTACTGTGTTATTGTTTGTTATTATTTTGTTGTTTTGGGATTTTTTTTCCCCTCATAAATTGCTACAGGATTTATTTGTTTATTTATTCACATGAAGCCTTCTGTGAAGCATCTGAAAAGATATAATGGTCAGACTAAAGCAAGCCAGAATTTTTAATTTCTCTGAACAGAAGCCAAGCACATAGGATGTTCAGTTTTCCACATCTGGAAATTCCACTTGAAATGCTCAAATCTGTCCTGTTTAACATCCAGGTACTACTACAAACATTAGGTGACACCACAAAAAAGCATGTGTCCTCTGCATGTGTCTGTGACTTAACTCTGGACTTGCAGCTCACCCCCACACAACTTCTTCCTTACCCTCTACAGTGGGATGAAGGAGAAGATCAGAGGGGTGAAAGCTAGAAAACTCATGGGCTGGGGTTAAAAACATTTTAAGAGAGAAGCAATAGTCATGCACACAAACAAAGGAAAAAGAAAAATAATTAATTCACCATTACCCATGGGCAGGCAGGCAGGCGTTCAACCATTCCCAAGAAAAAGGATTTCCACAGCATGTAACGGTGATGTGGAAAGACAAAGGTCATCATTCCCAACATCTGCCCTTCCTCCTTCATCCCCTGGTTTTATTTAGTAAGCATGATGCCATATGGTATGGGGGTAACCCTTGGGTCTGTTGAGGTCAGCTGTCCTATGTCACCCCACAACTGCTTGTGTATTGCCATCCCCATTGCTGGTGGGGAGATGTAATAAACAAGAAATTGACATTGTGTAAGAACTGTTCAGCAGTAGCTAAAACATCCTTCCATTATCAACACTGTTTTTATTACAAATCCAGATGATTCATAGCACCATAGAAACTACTAGGAATAAAATTACTCTGTCCTGTACAAAACTAGTACAAGACATCAAGAATAAATATCTAAAATGGCAACAGATGACTATGGGCAGTCAATTGAGTAAAATCCATACCCATTTAAAAAGATAGGCTGTAATAAAATAGGATACTGTAGTGTGGAAAAAAAAAAAAATTTCAATCAGCTTTTACAATAAAAATATACTTTATAAGAGTCATGTCAAGCAAAAGGACAGGCTTCTCCTCCCCAGTACCTTTTCTTTGGTGCAGTATACTATATAGTCTTTTATGCTATAGTATCTCAATTCTGGAACAGATAACCTGCAGTGGTTTGTACTACCGATACTTTACACTGCTTTTTAAAGAGAGAGAAAAAGAGAATTAAGCAAGGGCTAAGAACTTTGTAAAACCCAAATGCTGCCGCTGTTTAGCAAGGGCATTGCTCCAAAATAAGTTTAGGGATTTGCATATGATTGGTTCCAGTCTGAATGTTTCAGATTGTGATCTAAGCCAAAGAATCCATCACCAGATTGCCCTCAAAATCTCAAGAGCCACAGATAAACGCTATTTTATACTAATACTACTCATACTACTACTAGTAGTAAACAACCCGTGCAGGGGGGGAATTAAAACAATAACTAAATACACACCTTGGAAGAGCTGATAACAAATCTCCTTTTGGACTATACTTGCAAGCACATGCTTTTTTGCAGTATGTGAACTTCAGGGGTAACAGAGGACACTGAATCTAAATTTGCACTTGGAAGTGCAACTATTGAAACAGATTGTTCTTTATTTTGTAAGGAAAAAAATGAGTCTTGGCAGTTCCTCAGTTCTTCATAACATGAAGCTAAAGGTCAATATTAGTAATAGTGAGGCAGCTAATACTGCTAAGTGCCAGTAAGTGGCCATAATGCACTTCAGTACACATAAAATAACCTCATGCATTCCATACAGGTATAATCAGCAGGTCCATTAAGTGGCATATTAAATGTAAGCCATAAAACAAACAGAAGAACATCAACTCTTTAATGATATCAAACAACAATCAAATCTTTAGGTCAAAATCATTGTCCGTGTAATAAGACAAAGCGTCCTTTTTAATCAAAGTTTTTTCCTTGTTATTCATGTTCCAGGGCAGAGTCAGTCACTCTTACAGGCTTCTACTTCTGCAGGAGATGCAATTTGTTCTCCAATCTTTCTTTTTTTCAGAATTGTTTCCAAGAATTTCTCCTGAAATGAGACTATTTTCTTTCGAAGAAATAGTAAGAGCTTGGCTGACCTGAACACTTCTATCTTTCAGAATGCATCTCAGCATCTCAAGTTCAATATCAAGAAAATGTTCAATCTTAGATCTGATAATAGATTGGAATTTTTTTTTTTCAACAATATCTGTCAATTTTG
>VWYO01002101.1:49536-63537 GCA_013400275.1 Rhadina sibilatrix | reverse complement strand
AAAAAAAGGTCCATTTTTAAAATTGTGATTTCATCCCAAATAGTTCGAGAGTTTGGTTTTTTTGGGGTGTTTTGGAATTGTATTTCTTGTAAGACTTGCCTGACGCTTCGTTCTGTTTACATACATTGCAAATACAAATTGTAATGAAGCTACATTAAAAAAAAAAACAAAAAAAACCCTTAATTTTATGATTTTCAGTGTAGTCTAGCACATGAAAAACCCCCAAAACTGGGGAAAGGTGTTGGGTTTGAACCTGAACAGAAAATGATGGAGCATTTTGGTGGAAAACTTGCAGGGTGGCACACTGTTCTCCACACTGGCAGTGCTGAAGGTGGTGAGAAGTTGTTGTTTTTGTGGCACCATCCTGGTGAGACACCACTTTCTGTGGTGAGCCGGGGGGAGATGTTAAGCCCGTGGTCTATATTGAGCCCCTGTCTGAGCTCTGGGGTGATCCTGGTGTCAGGACTTCCTGACTAAGTGGATTTTTGGTCAGAAGCTCCTCACATCCACGCCAGAGCGGGGCTCTTACAAATCCCCCCCTTTCTGAGAGTCGAGGGAGAAAATGAAAAACCTCTCCAGGCTTTCCGTGGAACTCATTAGAGTCGGGAGTTAAAAACCGAAGGTTTTAACCAGAATCTTCTTCTGCCCCTTTCCCTCCTTCATCCCCCTGCCGTGTCCCCTGCCCAGGACTGGAACTATGGGGTCGGAAAACCCCAGCCCGCAGAACCCCGGCTGCAAGATCATGACCTTCCGGCCCTCGCTGGAGGAGTTCCGGGACTTCGGCAGGTTCATCGCCTACATGGAGTCCCAGGGAGCCCACCGGGCGGGGCTGGCCAAGGTGAGGGGCTGGGCTGGGCTGGGCTGGGCTGGCAGGGCCGAGTTCATCCCAAGCACATCCCGGCCACATCCCGAGCTCATCGCTGGGGTTTTTAAAAGCGATAAAAAAGTTTGGAGTTGTTAAAATAGGAGTTTCAATTCCATAAAACCCATTCCTTTCTAAGGAGGGCAGAAACAAGCTCCCTTTGATGGCGCCAGGGGACAGCCAAGGCCGAGCTGGCTTTGAACAGACCGGGCAAAACAAAGGGGACAAANTGGGTTGGGCTGGGCTTGACTGGACTGGACTGGACTGGGTGAGGGGCTGGGCTGGGCTGGCCAAGGTGAGGGGCTGCTGGGGCTGGAGCTGCCTTCTGAGGGGCACAGATGCTGGAGCCCTTTGTGTTCATGGAGTTGTGCTTTGGAAAACTGTCCCTGGGATCTCTGGTTTGGTTATGGAGAGAGGAAAGGAGAGGAGCTTTTGTAGAGCCATGGAATGTCCTGAGTTGGGAGGGACCCATGGGATCATCCAGTGCAGCTCCTGGCCCTGCACAGACAGCCCAACAATCCCACCCTGTGCATCTCTGAGAGCTCCTGGAGCTTTGGCAGCCTCAGGGCTGGGACCATTCCCTGTGGGGAGCCTGAGCAGTGCCCCAACAGCCTCTGATTATGAGAGCTTTTCATGTGAAGCTTCCAAATTCCAGTACCTGACACAGAACTGCTTGGAAAAGTCCAGGACTGAGCGATTAGAAAGGGTATTTCTGTGGCCATGTCATCACAGGTTGATGAGATCATTTGCTCTGACAAGGACTTGTTAGGAGTGGTATTTAGCTGGCCTTAATAAAGCACAGTGGAGAAATAAAGCTGTTAGGCATGAAATAATTCTTACTTCTTCTAAAACATAGGTCAATTACTGGGTTTATTGCTGCTCTAAAGAGAGCTGGCTATTGATGAAGAGCTCTCTGTGGAATGTTTCCTTGTCCACTCAAGTGTACAAGCAATTACCTTCCAGGACTCTGCTAGGGAGATTATTTTAATAAAGCTTGTTGCTAACTTCCAGGAGTTGTAAAGAAATTACTTGACTTGGAGGATTAATCTGAGCATTCCAGGTCAGTTTTGTGTCCCTGCAGTTCAGAGCCCTGTAAGGGAAGTCGAGCCCATCCTGCCCAGCAAAACCCACAACTCCAGAGTTGCAGCCCTGGTTGGTGCCTGAGATGTTTTGGTTTCTCTGAAACTCTTTTCCCAGAGAGTTTTCTGCCAACAAGAGACACTTTTTCCTAGCTGTAACCTTTGTTTACACTCTTTTCCCTAGGAGGGACTTCTCCTTGATGTCCCTCTGACTTGACCAATGTGATGGGAGAAGTTTGTCTTCCTTCCACCCCTTGGGTTGTTCTCTGTAGAGCAGCATAAAAGGGAAGAAATTCCCAGAAATAAACAGAGTCACTGTCAGCCTTCTGAAGTCAGAATCTGTGTCGCTGTGGTCTTTATGTTAAAGAGCCTGTGAGAATTCCCCATTTTTCTGTTCTCCCCCCCGGCAGGTGATCCCCCCCAAGGAGTGGAAGCCTCGGCGGACGTACGATGACATCGATGACATGGTGATCCCAGCCCCCATCCAGCAGGTGGTCACGGGCCAGTCGGGGCTCTTCACCCAGTACAACATCCAGAAGAAACCCATGACCGTGGGCGAGTACCGGCGCCTGGCCAACAGCGAGAAGTGCGTGGGCTCTGCAGGGGCTCTGCCTCCACCTGGGCCAGCTCCTGGGGGAGCTTTTCTGCCCAGAAACTAGCTGACAGGAAAATGCAGCCCTGTTAAATTGGGGAGGGTTTTGGGGGAAGCTGCTTTTCCTTCAGTTTCAAATGAGTTGGTAGCTTTGGTGGGTTTTGTGGGTGTATGTGAGTTTTTCTGGGAGTTGGCGTAGAAGGGTTGTGCAAGGTCAGTATTTGACTGAGAATCTTCCTGAAAAGAATGGCTTGGGACCAAAAAAGGATCTCTTGGCTGTTCTGGGAAAGATGTTCCATGCCTGGGGTAGAAATTCAAATACCTTGGAGTGCTTGGGCTGATACTGGTACCAGGAGTGTCTTCCAGAGTGCCTGAGGACTCTGTAGGGCACTTCAGTCAGCTGGGATGTTGCATCCTGCTTCCAGAGTTTGGAGTTTTCCAGAGTTCTGGAAGACCCTGGGTTTTAATCAGTACTGAATTTACGCAGTCCTGGCTTTAAACTGAAGGAGGGTGGATTTGGATGGGATATTGGGAAGGAATTCTCCCTGTGAGGGTGGGAGCTGTGGCTACCCCTGGATCCCTGGCAGTGCCCAGGGCCAGGCTGGACACTGGGGCTTGGAGCAGCCTGGGACAGTGGGAGGTGTCCCTGCCCATGGCAGGGGTGGCACTGGATGGGTTTTAATGTCCCTTCCAACCCAACCCATTCTGGGATAACCAGCTTTGGAGTTTTTCTGGCAGCTGGGAGCTCCAGCTGCCCTCAGCTCCCTGTGGGACAACGTCACCTCCTGTTTCTGTGGGATGGGGATGTGGTGCTGCACAGCCAGCCTGCCCCAGAGGCTTTGTGCAGAGGTGGAAAAGGCAGCAAATTCTGTGAATGAGAGGTGATAAAAGCCACAAATTCTGTGAATGAAGGGAGAGATGCACCCGCAGCACCTGCTGTGCTGCTGTTGGCAGGGCTCCTCACACCCCTGTGTTCCCTGGCAGGTACTGCACCCCTCGCCACCAGGACTTTGAGGACCTGGAGCGCAAGTACTGGAAGAATCTCACCTTTGTGTCTCCCATTTATGGGGCTGATATCAGTGGCTCCCTGTATGATGCAGTAAGTGCAGTGCTTCTCCTTTATTTTATTCTCCTTTGTGTCATTTCAGACATGGACACTGACTTCATTACTGCACTTTTCTAATTAAGGAGCAGTAATTCAGCATTTCACTGACGTAGCCACCCTAAAAAGATCCCAGTACCTTTGTTTTTTTTCCCCCTCATTACTAAAGTGGGGTTAAACTTCCCCTTTCAGGATAATAGATTCAGGATAATAGTCAGTGGAAGCTGTGAAAAGCTGGCTTTTAGTAGAAAAATGAGGAAAAGTGTGATTTAAACAAATTTTTATGTAGACTGTGGCAAAAAATTGTCTATACCTTGGGTTTTGTTTCTTTATGAAGGAAATAAAGTGGAGATTTCTGCTGAAGCCTCTTAGAAATCCTGAAAAAAATCAGCATTTCAAGGAAATGGTGCTTCATCAAAAATATTTTTTGATTCTTAACATAAATTTATTGCATTTGGATTTTAAATTATTTGCATTTGGATTTTAATTTATTTGCATTTGCATTTTTTTCTTAGTAGGCAGCTCCATTAAGATACAATGCACCTGCACACTGAATTATTTTACAATTCAAATTGTTTAAGCTTTTCCACGGTGAAATTTCATCCTCTGCTTCAAGTAATTCTGTAAATGATAAAGGTTTCTCTCTCCTTACCCTTCTAGATAATTTAAATCTCTTCCTCTGTAGTTTTCTTTTGAGTGGGAAGTGGCCTTTTCTTGGAGTGTTGTCTGATTGTATGTGAATGTACGAGTGTCTTTTCATTATCAGTGTGGTTTCATATGGGATTAATTAGAATAAATGGAGATACCTGAGGTGCTCAGGGGCGTGGACATCACAGGGGTGCAGAGGATTTGGTGCTTGGGTGGGAGTGTCACATCCTTTTTCCCTGCTGTGACCAGGATGGGACACAGCCAGGCACAAGCACAGCTGTTCTGCAGGTTGTTTCCCTGGTTTTACCTGAAGCAGGTTTTACCTTTGGCCACGTTTGGGGTGTTTCTGATCAGGGGGAAGAACATCTGAGAGGAGCGTGTTTTACCCTGGGTTTATGCTGTGTTCATTACCAGAATAGTTAATTAATTAATTAAAATAGCAATTAAATAGTTAATTAATGCTGGGGTACTGCACAGTGCAAGAGCCTCTTCAGAGTGCTGCAGCTCCCTCCTGCCTATGGTCAGAGAGGAACTGCAAATAAACCTTTCCTGGAAGCTGAGGGTGTTCAATTAATGGTGTTAATAAATTAACAGCATTATCTGCACTGGGAGGGAGCTGTGGGCTGGGGTTGCTCCTGACATTCCCAGTAGAAACCAGTTCTGTTTGGCTTCCAGGACGTGGATGAGTGGAACATTGGCAATCTGAACACCCTCCTGGACATGGTGGAGCACGAGTGTGGCATCATCATCGAGGGGGTGAACACTCCCTACCTCTACTTTGGGATGTGGAAGACAACTTTTGCTTGGCATACAGAGGACATGGATCTCTACAGCATCAACTACTTGCATTTTGGGGAGCCCAAATCCTGGTAAGTGGGGGCTCCTGGACATCACTTAAACTTCCACCAAATCCCACCAGGTTTACCTAATCTGTCAATTCCCATTTTTTCTCTCCTCTTCCCTCCTACTCTACATTTGAAAGCAATTTCACTTTCTTCCATGCTGGCTTGCTCAGAGGCCTAATTCTTGACTTTCAGCAGGATTAGGGAGACTTGTTGACATCACAATTAAAACCAGATTTCAACACTTGGGGATTTTTTGCAAACTAATGCACAGGAGAGCAAATGGGGATGGGAGTGTGTGGATGCTTCAGAGGCACTGTAATAGTGAAACACTGTTGTTCTTGCACTGTGCTCTAGGCAGGAAACATCTGTTACTTTCAAATTTCCATTATTTAAATACATAAATATGTTCACAGCTCCAGGGACAAGTTCATTGAAAAGGTTACTTTTCCGTGGTCATTTTTTGGCCTGATGGCAAAGCCATTTTTCAACACTGTTGATACACAGACTGGTTGGAAATAACTTTCCACAAAAGCAGGAGATAGCTAAGGATGAAAGAAAGAATGTAGGAAGCCTGGAATAAGTTACCAAAAGCCAATATGCTTCTTTTTAAAGCAATTTAAAAGCATAAACGCAGAGACTTCAGCGACCCCAGGGGAGCTTTGCTGAAGATCTTGATGTGACTAATAAATATTGACATTTGCGTGCAAATGAGAGCTGAAATGTCACCGGGAGGCTCTGTTGTCACCGTGCCCTGGCAGTGGCAGACGGGATCCTCCCACCTCCCGGGGCTGTGGCTCCCTGGGGACTCCCAGTGGCTGCGGGTGTTGGTGCCTGTGGCACATAAAAGCCCCCAGGGGCCAGGAGGCTGTAAATGAATGGCTCCAGTGCTCTTTTCCGGGCCTGGAGAGGGGCTGGCTCTGTGGAACATGAATGGGAGTTTTTTTTAAAAACCTTTCCAAGACGCTGTGAAATCTGTTTCCCAGCACTGCTGATCCTTGGGCTCGCTGTCCGAGCGAGGGTTTTGCAGAATCTCTTGTTTAACCTCTGTTAAATGAGGTGGAGCTCCAGAAATGTATTTCTGGGATGTGGCTGATCCCAGGGAAAGGTTCTTCCCCCAGAGGATGCTGGGGCACTGACCAGGGCATGATCACAGCCCCAAGGCTGCCAGAGCCCCAGGAGCTTTTGGACGCTGCTCTGGGACAGGGTCGATTGTTGGGGTGTCCTGTGCAGGGCCAGGGGTTGGACTGATGATCCTGTGAGTCTCCAGCTCAGAATATTCCACAATTCAGTTTGGATCCCGTCAGTTTTTCCTCCAGAATCCCTTAATTCCAACCCGTTTTGCTGGTCCCATCTCCAGCAGATGGTGCCACAGTCCACGGGAAGCTCCTCATCTCCTTTGCCTGTGGAATTCAGGGGCACCAGCACAGTCCCAGCAGGAGCTCAGGGACACCAGCACAGTCCCAGCAGGAGCTCAGGGACACCAGCACAGTCCCAGCAGGACTGGGCTGCTCCAGGAGGGGTGGGAGCAGCTGCCCTGAGGTTTGTGTTGGGTTTTTTCCATCCTTTCTGCAGCCTGTGTTTGTGAGAGTCTCTCGTTCTCTAGAGCTGCCCCAGCTGGGAGAGGATGAGCATTTTGAGGACAGGCCATGCTTGGGGCAGAGGCTTTTCCCTTCCAGTGGGGTTTTCACAGGCAGGTGACAGTGTGTGACACGGAATGGGATGGCTTGTGACAGGATGCCACTGCTGGTTTGGCAGGGCCTCCCTGCTCCTCCCTTGAGCATCAGGCAGGAGTTTGGCACTTCCCAAGTCACTCCTTCCTTGTTCTGCACTGTGACAGCTCCTCCTAAGGACTTCTCAAGCTCTTCTCTGAACAAGCATTGGCTGCTGAGAGTAAATCTAATCCCCTTGGAGCAGATCTGGAATTTTCCAGGTACCTGAGCTGTTCTGGGAGTGACTGCAGCCAGCACAGAGCTCAGCTGGGGGAGCTCTTGGACTGCACTGATGGAATTCCAGTGCTGCAGCCTGGCTTTGCTCAGGGATGGCTAAAGTGCTCGTTCTGTTTTGCTGGCACCACCTCTGTGGAAATTTCCCAGCTTCCTTCATCCTTTTTATAGACTCTGTGAGTCTGACAGTGATCATCTTGGAAGCACCTCAGGGAATAGCAGGAGTGTGGAGAGTTACAAAGTCTACCAGTTTGGGGTTGAGCTCTAAAATAAGAGGCAGGGTTATTGTTTGGCTGTCAGAGATATTTATTCAGTGGAACCAAGGACTCTGTATATTGGTAGTATCTGCTTCAAAATTGCCTGTTAAAAACCCTAACTCTTTCTTTGTCTCTCTCATAAATTATCTTGGGGTGCTTCTCTCCAGGCTGTGGGAAGGGTGAGGAGCCACCAGCCCTGCTGCCTTCTGAAGGGAAGGGGAGAGAGGAGCTGCTTCCCTCACAAACCTCACTGGAGTGGGTTTTAGGAAAAACCTGTGTTTATTTCACAGAATCCCAGAATTGTTTGGGTTGGAAGGGACCTCTGGAGACTCCCCAGTCCAAGCCCTGCCAAGGTGGGGTCACCTGGAGCAGGTGACACAGGAACATGTCCAGGTGGGTTTGGGATGTTTCCAGAGAGGGAGACTCCATGGGCAGCTGTCCCAGAGCTCTGCCACCCACCAGGGAAAGGAATTCTTCCTCAGGTTGGGGTGAGACACCACCCTCTGACATCCCCTGGGGATGTTTGTGTGGATTGATCACAGAATCACAGAATTTCTAGGTTGGAGGAGACCTTCAAGATCATCAAGACCTCAACTATAGACCATGGCACCCAGTGCCACATCCAGGCTTTTTTTTAAACACATCCAGGGATGGTGACTCTGCCACCTCCCTGGGCAGGCCATTCCAATACTTTATCACTCTTTCTGATGAGGTATTTGTATGGATTGATGAGGTATTTGTATGGATTGATGAGGTATTTGTGTGGACCGATGAGGTATTTGTGTGGGTTTATGGGATCTTCTCTCAGCCTTCCCTTCCCCAGCTCCTGCAGTCCCCCCTCACAGGAGGGATGCTGTGGGACAGCTGAAATTCCTTCTCAGGGAGCTCTGGGTGGAATATTTGGGCCACCAAGAACCATCTCTGCCAAAGGAATTGTTCTCCTGGGCTGGGGGAGGAGATCATTACTGAATATTTCGTGTCTCTCATTTCTGTCTTTGCAATGTTGTGTTTCCCCCTCCCCTCACCAAAGAGTTGTTTTGGGGCCTGTTGGGATTGCAGGCAAAATCAATGTGTGGCTTCTTTGTCCAGGCTGCTGAGGGCTGGTGTTAGAAGCCCCTGCTGAGGGAATGTCTCTGTGACTGCTGCCAGCCCTCCTTGTGCTGCCTGCTGCCCTGGGCAGAGCAGGACAAGGCTCACCCTTCATGGTTATTGTGGCATTTTATTGAGGAATGGATGTGGCTCAGCCTTTGAAATTCCAAAAGAATATTTTTAGATGCTGAGGTGCTCCACCAGCACTTCCTTTTATCTCCATGAAGATGTGCAATCTCTACCTGGAGGCTTCCTGGTAGAGAAACTTTGAACCCCTCAGCGTTGTGGATTTGCCAGACACACTGGCAGACGAGGACAAACCACTGGGGTTTTGACTCAGTTGGGTCCCTGGGATGCAGCTCCAGAACTCCTTCAGCACCAAGAGAAGCAGCTGAGCCATGGAAGGTCACCCAGTGACGAGGGAGAGAGAACAAGGGGCTAATGGAAAACAGCCACTTTCCTGTTTGCAGCCTCATGAAATGATTTATCTGTGCCTGTGGATTGCAGAGCATTTATTTATTGAGCCCTGGAGTTTGCAGCAGGGAGGGCAGGGCTGTTTGTGCTCAGCCCCAGCTGCTGCCCTGGGCTGCCTCACCCCGTTCCAGGGGGATTTTCCCTCTGGATGTGCTGTTCCCAGGCACAAGCTCTGCTCCTCGCCCTGCTGCTGTTCCAGCTGGAGAATCAGTCTGACAGCTTGAGCAGGAAGCACGGGAGGTGTGGGCACAGCCCCGAGCTGGGAGCAGTTGTGTAACCTCATGTGAAGCCCCTCAGGCAGGGAGCTGCCAGATCCAGCCTTTCACTGGCTTTTTCTTTTTTTTCTTTTTTTTTTTTTGCCAAATGACAGGAAAACGTCCCTTTTCGCGTTAGGAATTTAATTGCCACCTTTTCACAGTCTTCAACTTCAGGGAAAAAAAAAAAAAACAAACCCAACAAAACAACCCCGAAATGTATTTAATTCTGCAGCCCCACATTAAACCTCTCGTGGTAGGAGTTTTTGCTGTATCAATTATACATATTATGTATAATTACCTCGTACACTCCTGTGTGAGATCTAAAATTGAGCATATTGTCAAACGGTGCAAGCAGAAACTGATTTCATAATGACAGAAGCAACAAAGCTGAGTGCCAGGCCTCATTCTTCATGGTTATTATGGCATTTTATTGAGGAATGGATGTGGCTCAGCCTTTGAAATTCCAGAAGAATATTTTTTAGATGCTGAGGTGCTCCACCAGCACTTCCTTTTATCTCCATGAAGATGTGCAATCTCTACCTGGAGGCGTCCTGGTAGAGAAACTTTGAACCTCAGCTTTGTGGATTTGCCCAGATATGCTTTAGGAGTGCAGCACCTTTTTTTTTTTTTTATTTGTGGCCAGTGTACCACCTGATTGGGTAAGAAAGTTATTTTTCTCAGCTACTTTGTGACCCATCTCGCTGTAGAGCAACAATATTTAATTTATCTTCTCTGGGAGCTGCTAGGATGTTGCGCTCTTCCTTCTCTCAGAAGCCGCAGGTGTTAAAGCAGACTGACACCGAGGAAGGTAATTGATTTTTATAAAATGTCCCTTTTCCCTTATCATGATGGATGTTTAATCCCCTTTAATTAAAACAGGGAGCCAGCTTGAGCTTTTAAGTTATATCATCTCCTCTCCAAAACACTCCCTCGCTGGAAGTGGATCATGCCTAATCTGTTTGACTTTGATATCACAAAGTACACTTTATGCCAGAACAGCAGTTTATGTGGAATTAAGGACAAATTACCAAAGGAACTTTAAAATAATATGATTAGTTGGAAGAACTGGTCACAGATACAATTACATTCTGGGAACACTTCTGGAATTCTGTCTGGTGAAAGTCTGAGGACTTCAAACCTGAGAGTCCACAGAGTTACCCCAAACCTTTGTTGCTTAAAATGTTTTAGAATTTCTGCTTTCTTCCCTCCAGGTGCCCAGCGAGGCTGCCTGGGTGAGGCAGGAGCAGGCAAGGAGGGCAGATCCTCCTTGTGGCTGCCCCTGGATCCCTGGCAGTGTCCAAGGCCAGGTTGGGACACTGGGAGGTGTCCCTGCCCATGGCAGGGCTGGCACTGGGTGGGATTTAAGGTCCCTCCAACCCAAACCAGTCAGGGGTTCTGTGGCTTTCTTGTAACATCTACAGTTCAATGCATTTGTAGTATCTGGTGGTGCTGCTATCAGCAGGGAAACTTCACCTTTCCTCACAGGCCTGTGAGGGGGAGGTTCAGTCCAAGACGTGGGTGTTCCCTTGGGAGGGATTCTCAAAGGAGCCCTCTCTGTCCCTTGGCTAAGAGCTCCTCCTGAAGCAGCAGCAGCAGCTCTGAAGTGCTGAGGATCTCCTTGCTTTTATTTCTCACTCTTGCCTGCAAGAACTGCAGCTTTCTTTGCTGAACTCTTGTCCTGTCCTCCCCTCAGCATAGGAAATGTTAATCCCTGGAAAACTGCCTTGGAGGAGGAAAATGACCTAATACAGTCATGGAGCTTAACTCTGCCAGCTCCCCTGCTCATTTTCTGTGCAGGATGCTGCCCCTCACTGCCTCTCCCCTGTGATGTTCTGCTCTGTCCCCTGCTTTAACACTCTCCCAGATGTTCCATGGGCTCGGTGTAATCCCATTGCAAGCAGCAGCTTTAATGTTTGCTACAGAAGTGTGTGGCTGCAGGGGGCAGGGCATTGTCCCTTCACCATTTATTGCCTCCTGCTGTTCCCACCTCTCAGGGGGCACTGCCCAGGCTGCTGGAGTCACTGCAGGGATCAGATGTCACTGCAGCTGTTGGCTTTTGGGGTCTCAGTAGCCCTTGCACCCTGGAGATCCTGAGATTCCTTAGGCTGGAATCACAGCTGAGATTTGCCCTTGAGGGAGTTGATGCTCCACACTGAGAATTTTTATTTTTCTGAGTTTCGCTTCTCCCGTTTCTTGGTGTTAGGGAATTCAGGAGAAGATTCTGCAGCCTGTCCCCCCTCAGTCCCCAAGGTCTGCATCATCTTCCGTGGGAAGTGTGGGAGGTGTCCTTGCTCCTGCAAGTGTTCCAGGCCTGGCTGCAGAGGTTTGGAGGCTTTTTGGGTGGAGTGGGGAGGAAGGAGAAGCAGGGAAGGCCATTTGGCTGTGATGGCAGCTCCTCACAGCTCCCAGGTTTCCTTCCTGCCTCTGCTGTCCCATGTAATCTGTTTTACAGCTCTGCAGTTTTGGATGGAGAAAGAGCAGAATTTATGGTGATGGTTGATTTATAGATTAACTGCAACACCATTTGCTCTCAGGCAGCTTTGGCAGAGCAAGACCCTTTTCTGTTGATAAAAGGGAGAGAGAAAGGAACAGGGATATTCATTAAAAGGGATAAAAGGAAAGTGAGATAAAGTATGGCCAGGCAGAACAGCTTTTCACTCTCCTGACTCTTCTAAAATGAAGGTGAAATCTGCTTTGGAATGGGCTTTGTGCACTGGGAGTCCATGTGCATGTGGGTTTGCTGGGAGCTGCATGGCAGGAGGGATGTGTGGGATGCAGAGTTGTACCCCCTGTAATTCCCTGATAACCGAGAGCAGAGAGTCATTAACACAGCACTGCAGTCATTAATTAATCAATACAAAGCACTCCCCAGCCCAGCTCCCCAGCCCTTCCTGGAGTGGTGCTGTGACAGAAGGATGAGGGCACCCTCGAGAACTCACTTGCAAGTGCTCACTTGCTAGTTTGCTTTCAGAATCTGTGGGGTCACCACCTTGTCCAGACCTGAGTGAGCTCTGCCTTGGATTATCTCCCCAATCAAGTGGTGCAGTTGGAATGGTGGAGATTTCTCTTTTTAATAGGCTCAGGTTTTTGTGGGCTTTGAGTAGGCTGTTGTAGACAGATTATTGAAAGGTCATTTTTCTGCTGCAGAGGAGGCACAGGATTTGGGGAGTTAGGACTCAAGTATTGCCTTTCTTCATTCACCCTCATCTGACTGAGAGGAAATGCCAGGAAGGTCAAGCCAGACTCTGGGATTGATAGAATCAGCTGTGGGACTTGTCTGAGGAGGGACAGATGGATTGATCTCAGCCTTAGCACCCCTTCCACTCAGCTCTGTGCTGTGTTTGTGCTTCCTCTCCACAGCCCTCTTTGGTTTTTATTCTCACCCAAACCCACTGCAAAAGGCGTGGAATTATTTTGTGCTTTGCTGCCATTTCAGTTTCCAGTCTGTGCATTTTATGTCCATCTTCACCGAGCCTGTTCCCTTGGTTAAAATCAGGAATCTCAGAGGTTGAGGTTCATCTGTGAGCTGCTGTACCTGACCCAGCAAAGAGGAGACCCTTCCCACCTGTGCTTCCTCTTGGCACTTCCTGGGATGGTTTTAGCAGGAGGAGGTGCTGATGTGGGCTCACACCCCATTTCCACAGCAGCTCCTGCTCCCTGCACAGGAGCTGCTGCCAGCCCAGCCCCAGCTGGGTTGAGAGAAGCAGGTCTTGGATCCAGGGAAGGCTCTTGCTCCAACGCATTCCTGCCTCCTGAAAGTGTCTGCTCAGAGCTCAGGCCTGGTTTGAAATGAAGATCTATGGAAGTCTGACAGGATCACAGATTGGTTTAATAACGGAGGCTTTTGAGCAGAGCACTGAGGCTGGAGGGGAGGGAGATGTTCTTCCATGCTCCATCTCACTCCTTCAGCCTGATCTGCCTCGGCCCCCGTGGGACAATGAGCTTGCAAATTCCAGCTTGGCATGGAGCTGGAAGCAGGGCTTGGGAAGGCTGGGAGGAACCAGGAGTGGTGCTGCAGAGCTTTGTCTTTATTCACATTTTGTTAACACGTTGGCAGAAATCAGCGGGGATTTTTTTTTTTTTTAATTTTTTTTTTTTCTTTACTCAGCAGAGAAAATTGTGGAGGGGTGATGCCAAGTGCAGCACAAGTGAGGTTTAAAATAAGAGGAGCCTTAGTAATGACAGCACTTAAATAGCACTCGGTGCTGTCTGAGAGCTGTGCACTCGTTAACCCCTTAATGCCCCAAGGAAGAAATGTGCTGGGTTGGCATCCCCTTCATTTCCAGCTGCCCAATCAGCCACACAAAGGGGATCAAACAGAAGAAATAAAGGAAACTTTACAAACTGTGTCAGTGATCTTTATCAAATCTCAGCTACAACACTTGTGGCTTTGATGCTGACAAGAGCACAGCTCTCACTTCAAAGCAGCTGTAGTTGGGAACGGTGCAGTTTGATGGATGAGGAGCATTAAACCTTTGGAATGCTGGATTTTTTTATTTTTTTTTTCTCTTCTCCTCAGAAAAGAGTGTGCTGTGTAGAGGCATTGCACCTCTAGCACAAGGGGTTTCCTAATTTAAGAATATCTTTCATTGCTCATGAGCAAATTTCTTTTGTTCTGCTGTAGGCAATTACCCGTGTTTTTGTCAGGAACCCGTGTCGCTGTGCCCGGGGAGGGAGGCAGCTCACACAGGTCACTTGGTACAAGGCACAGAGAGCTCTGATCTCCCCTGGTTACCTTTCTTCTCCTTGTTTCTGGAGCTGAAATGAGCTATTATTTTAGAATACGGGCTCTTTGAAGCCCAATCTTTGCTTTTTTTTCTATTTGTATGGTATGCACTACAAAAAAAAAAAAA
>VWYO01002101.1:29877-49414 GCA_013400275.1 Rhadina sibilatrix | reverse complement strand
CCCCAGTAATTAATAATCTGATTGCCAGTTTAGGGAAATAAATCTGGATGTGAACAGGTTCTTCCAAACAAATAACGGGGAATGGCAAGGGGATGAATCTTGTAGTCATTCATCTCTGTTGAATTGTGCACTAATTATCTTCTTGGCTAAACTGAATGAGTAAATGACTTCATAACGTTTTTCCCCAAACACCTTTTCTTAGTGAAATGGCTCCTTCATGCTGCTCATTCACTGCAGGCAGAGGCAGGCTGTGGGTTATTTTTACACGTGGAGGCAGAGATGCTCCAATGTGCTCTGCAATTTTGTGCTTTGTGCCTGGCACTTGTGCTGTGGAGCTGACTGGACTGGGGCACTGAGAGTCCTTCCAAGAGCAGATGGTTGTTCACATTAAATTCTCTGCTTTTCTTTTTTTTTTTTTTTAATGTATTTAAAAATTGCATTTGGAGTTCTGGAAAAATCTCTTCGTGTTTGTTGAGCTGGGGGTTAGTGAATCACTGTGAAAGTAGCCCATTGTGCTAATCTTGGAGCTCAGTTGTACCTCTTGAAAATTCATATTGCTTTAAAATCAGAACTTTAAAAAGCTCCTGTCTAATGTCACTTCTTGAAACTAATGGCTCTTTAATCCTATTTCTAGCTCAAGGCAGCTCTGAGGGTTGAAGAGTCTTTTAGAAGTACATGATTGGCACAAGTTAGGCTTGACTCTAATCTTCCAATACCCAACCCCCAGGGATTTGATCCCAACTTCAGAGTAACCTGGGATATTCTTCCCATCCTTACTGGAAAACAAACGGAGAGTTTGCAGGCACAACTTCAAGTTTCTTTGGGGAAGGAGGAAGTTTTTCATCCTGATGTTCTGCTGGCAGCAAAATCTTCCCTTTGTGGATAATGAGGAAGTTCTGTGTGTGGAGAAGGGATTGTCTGGGGTGAAATGGGCCCTGTGGGTGAGCACTGGCTGTGTTTGGTGGTGCCCAGACCCTTCCTGAGCAGGTTTGCCCTGATTTTCTCTCTCTGCTGGTTCCCTGTGGGTTGCACGAGCAGCTGTTGGAGGCAGGTGGGTTTGGTGTGTTTTGGGGGTGTGATTTGGTCCTGTCATTACCTATTTGCTCCTAATTATGGCCTTTTAGAGTTGATACTCCCCAGCCTCTGTGTTTATCTCTCACTCTGGGTTATTTGAAGTCATTGACACTGCTGGTTAAAGACGCTGAATTCCATCATCCATTGTCCTGTGGAATGATCCATTCAAGATAAAACTGCAGGCACTGATAAAGGTTCTTTCCTAGGAACAAGGGTGTGATCTTATCTCCAGGCAGTGTTTGCATTCCTGCCACAGCAGAAGGGGAGAGGGGAGTGAGGCCAGAGATTCTCTTTTCCTAACCAGGATCTTGAGAAGGGAAATGGGAGATTTCCAGCCCATTCAGTGTGGGCCAACCTCAGATTTGATGAGGAGAGGAAGAAGGGGAGTTGATTTCAGTATTTTAACGAATTGTTGGGAGAAAGAGAGATGAAGGGAGGTTAATTGTGGAGGAGGGTAAAGGTGATGAAAAGAGAGGTGACAGTGGAAGGGAGGTGAAAGTGCTACCAACAAAGGAACAATGAGTTCTTCTGGTAGAAATACCTTTTTTTCTTTTCTCATACAGGGAAAACAGCTTAAAAATAGTGTTGGACAGCAGGAGTTGGACTCTGATCCCTGTGGGTCCCTTCCAGCTCAGGATATTCTGGGAGATTCCAGTGTGGAAACCTCCACTTCTACCCTGAGCTTTGCTTAGACACAGTGAGGAGATCTTGTTTAATGTTTTACCTTGTAGAAAAATGAGGCCTCAGGAGCAGGAGCTGGACTTTGCAGGGAGGGACCACCCTGTGCTAGTGCTGGTTCTTAATGCTTCTGTTGGGTGATAAATATTCCTGGTGGACCAAGGGGTTTTCTTTGCAGGCTGTGCTTCTGTCTTGGTGGCTAAAGGTGTTGAAGGTCAGGGTTCAGATTCTGGGTTTATGGGCACCCTTTGCCTTGCAGGGACTGAAATAGCAGCTTTTCATTCTGCTTGTCATGGCTGAGAGCAGGTTGGCATTTGAATCTTAAAGGGTCACTGTTCTTGGCACAATTAAATCTGCTTTGAAGACAGATAACTCACCCCAGCTTGACACGTTGGCCTGGGCATTTTAAATGTGCTGCTCCTGTTCTGTTTCTGTTCCTTATTCCATAATTATGGTGTGTTAAACTGTGTGGGGCCTGCTTGGGCAGCCCTTGTGCACACTCTGTGAAATTGAGTTCCTTACCTTCTCCCAGGAACGGCGCTGAAGTGACATTTCCAAAGTCTTGCTGCTTGAACCTCTCCCTGCCCAGGCTCCCAGAGAGTGGCATGTGGGATTTGGTGAACTAATCACTGCTTAATTGCTCTGTGTTGGTGCAAGGGAGTGTAAATGAGGTGTGGAACAAGGTGTGACTGACTCTGGGAGTGACAGCTGGAGCGGGGAAAGGTCTTGGAAGCTTTGGGGGATGTTGGATGAAGGCACAGGATGGTCTGGTCCTCTGCCAAAGGTGGGGATGGCTTCAGGTGAGGAAAATTCTTCTTGAACAAGGAGAAAACAGCTATAAGCAGGCCTTTGCTGTCGATGAAGTTTTAGTTTTTTGGCCACTGGAAGCCAAAACTGAGCTGATTCCCTTTGGGGAAACAGCAGGGAGGGACTGGGAGGTCCCTGAGGAGCTCCTGGTGCTGGAAGCTGCCCGGGTGAATTCCCTGTGACATCATTCCTTGGTGGCCTCCAAAGGGGTCCCTGCATCCCAGGATGGCCTGAGTGCTCCTTTTTACTGACACACTTGTTTAATTCTTAATTCACAAGACATTTGCTTATTTATTCTCATTGTTCCTGATAATAATTCTAAGCCATTAGAGGGGAAAATTGTATTCAGAAATGCTGTTTCACACTTTATTTGTTTGATGATTTAGAGCGATAGAAAATAGCACATTTGCTGGCTTTTATAGTCTGATAATTATCCACATCCATCAAGCCCCATTCCAGGGGAATAAACAAAACACCAAGAAAATTACTCTATTAATGATATCCTATGATGGCAAATAGGACAGACCTCTCTTTTGTGTTAACAGTAGAGAGGAGACTGTCCAGTTCAACTCATGTTGGGCAGGAATTCCTCCCTGGGAGGGTGGGCAGGGCTGGCACAGGGTGCCCAGAGCAGCTGTGGCTGCCCCTGGATCCCTGGCAGTGCCCAAGGCCAGGTTGGACGCTGGGGTTTGGAGCAGCCTGGGACAGTGGGAGGTGTCCCTGCCAGGGCAGGGGTGGAGATGGATATTCAAGATCTCTTCCAACCCAAACCGTTTTGGGATTCCATGATTCCATATTAATAAAAGCAAGCTATCACTCCAGGAAAGATCATTTCCTAACACATTTATAGCTTTGGGGGAAAAACCTTTTGGACCTGTGATGCTGACTCAAGGACTCAGAAAATCACCTGGAAGTAGAGATCAGAAGTGCTGGAATTAGGTTTCATGAAATAAGTTTGGAAGCTGAGAGTCTTTCCCACAGCACAGCAAGTTCTAGATGTGCACAAGTGGTACTTGATCCACTTCAGGGATTTTCTGTTGTTTTGCTGGAAAGTAGAAAAAGGTAATTTAAAAGGCTCAGTATATTACTTTCAGGTTGTTGACTTGGGGGTAAGATGACATTTGAGTCATAGAACTATAACTTTTTTTTTTATCTTGAGCTGGTTTTTCTTTTCCCCGTTGCGTAAATCTCGCGCTCCCTGACAGAGCAGCAGCACATTTTTCCTGCTGTAATCCCCAAACTGCTGAGTGGCAGGGTTTGGGGTGAAGCCTGGCTTTTTGTCATGGTCACCCTGTGCAAGGCTGACCCTTGGAATAAACCTGGAGGGTGTTTTGCAAGCCCAGTGCCTTGGAAGTTTGATTTATCATCACCCAGCTGCTGGTTTGGCTCTGTGGCCATCAATGTCCCTTTTCCTGGCTGAGCCAGGGGGGGAAACCCAGCTCAGTGTTCCAGCACTGGGGGGCTGTAGAGAAGGAGATTTTTGAACGTTTTTTTCCCCCTGCCCACACCCGTGGGTTGCCTGTGGGAGTCCCTGCCAGCAGCTGAGCTGATGGGGATGGATCCCCACCAGCCGTGGGGACGGTGACAAACTGTGCAGGGGGACAGAGCAGGGTCGGTGCCATCAGGGCACCCAGAGCCAGCCCTGCCTGGGTGCTCACTGCTCTGCCACTGCACCCCTTTGATTGCAGCAATTTTTAATCTTCCCATTGTTGTTCTGCCTCGTAATCAATCACTTTGTGTGTAGCTGGAGCTCAAATCTGTGCCATGCGTGCAGGAGCCTTCTGTTTCTCTTCCTGGTTTTAAATAGCAGCCCAAATTCTGCCTTTATTGCCTATCTTGATGTAAATCAGTCAGATTTGTGAGCATAACTTAAAGCAGATTTTGACCTACTTTTAATTCTCTTCTGCAGTTAATATTTTGAATTCCTAAGAATAAATGCAGAGGGATGTGTAGGCTCTGCTTCCTAAAGACTGGCCCAAAGAAAAAAAAAAAAAGTTAATTTCTAAAATTGGAGTCAGCTATTACCATACTGTGCTGGGGTATTTTGATTTGTATATTATTACATATAGTTCTTTTTTATAAGCTGGAAATTCCTTCCTCTCTGGCTGGTTTCTATCCAAGGAAGTCTTTTTTTTTTTTCTTTGTCTCTCCATGGGCTGTTCTCTAAAGCCTGGCTTGGCTTTTTGCAGGCTGCAGTTTCAGATAACACAATAACCATGTTCCAATGTATTAAACTTTTAACATCCTCAAGATTCAATTAATCTTATCTTTACAACTCCCAATTACAGGCACTAATTAAGTGAAGGTTGCATTGTAGACTGGGGATATTACATTAATCATCAGCAGCCTTGTAGCCATAAATTAGTTCTTTCCCAATCCTTCAGCATTTTTCCCAGAAGGAATGGAATGTCTCATTTCCCTGTTTTAAGGGACATTAATCCCACAAAGGAGCTTTGGATCGGGATTAGTTTTATCACATTTATGTAAGTGATGAATGGTCTTTGTAAAATAAAAGCCACCAGCTTTGTCCCAGACAAATGAAATTGAATTGTTTGATAATTATGCAATTTAAGGCACTGTCAGACTTTGGTCAGGGGATGTTGGGAGTCCATTGCTGCATTTATTATTTTACAAGATTAGGTGCTACATAGTGTTTTTGCCTTAAATTTATTTATTTTTTTTTTTGAAGCCATCAGTTGAAATCAGCTTAGTGCCTAAACCCTGTAGCCCCCAGGTGTGATTTGTGCTGTCATCCCCCCTGTCAGGCCACGCAGGGGTGTTTGATTTCCAGGCACAGGTTGGGCCTTCGAGCTGCCTCTCCCCAGTCCTGGTTTTACACTGGAAAATGCAGAATTTGTCTGGATGAAATTCCCCTAAAATCAGGTGCCCCCAGCCCAGGTGGGGCACCTGTTGTTGAGTCCCCTCCTGCAATATCCTGATCCCAGCATGGGAGACAGGATGGCTTTGACATCTTTATTGGAAATAGCAAAAATAATGCTTTTTTTTTTTTTATTATTCCCTTTGAAGAGAAGTTATAGCTGGCAATAAATGCCATTCCCACCAATGTAAATTCTCAGAATTCTCTGTCACAAAAAGCAGGGAGAGCCATATTTAATTTGCTGCAGAACCATAACCCAACGATTTACAAATTTCCATTGGCAGTGTTACTGTGTGTCATCATGTTAAACACATTTAAATGTATCCTGGTCTTCCAGTTCCCTTCTCATAACCTGCACACATAAATCTTTGTCACCTGGGCTTTGCTCCTGAGAATATTGTGAACTTCAAAGCGCTGAGAGAACTAACAGCTTTTGGGAAGAAAAAGCCATTTGAAACTTTCCCTGATGTTTGTTACGTGCTGGGCACACCAAGCCCTGTGTCTGAGACCTGTGGGAGAGTTGATTGTTTTTCCAGAATGATGTTCAATAATTTGCACTCCAAAAAAAAAAAAAATTCCAATCAAATTTTTTGCACTTTATTGACCTCTTGCTCTTAAGAAAACTGTCTTTAGGAAATGTAGAAATTGTTCCCTACACCCTTTAATGTTTAATGTTTTCATCAGCAGACCCTGCATTTCAGGGTCACCTCATCAAGAAAATTATTGAATACTTTAATTCTTTGATTTTTTCATCAGACAATAAAATCCAGCAGGGACATAAGGATCGAGCTGTGACTGCTTGAGCTGTGCTGAGGAATATTTACTTTTTTGAACAAAATGAAAGTTATTTACACAGAAGGTTGATTCTTTTCCAAAGCACACACAGACCCTCCTTCACACCTTCTCAGCCCATCCCTTTCTTGCTTATTAATATTTAGCACAGCTTTATTTTGCAGCTCTTTTCCCCATGGAGAACACACCTGCTGTTCCCTGCACTCAGTTATTTCTGGGGTTTCCAGTGCTGCATCATCACTCTGTCTTCTCCATTTTCCTTCTACCTCGTGAAATCTTGTGATACTGTTTGAGAAAATGGCAGGAAAATAAGACACTTCATCTCACATGTCTAATGACTTGTATTAAATGCTGGGGGTTTTTTTCCCATGGATTGTGTGTCACTGGTGCCTTTCAGACACACAGAATTTTGGTTTTAATGCTGTTTTTTTTTTTCCCCCCCATGGATTGTGTGTTACTGGTGCCTTTCAGACACAGAGAATTTTGGTTTAAATGCTGGGTTTTTTCCCCCATGGATTGTGTGTCACTGGTGCCTTTCAGACACACAGAATTTTGGTTTTAATGCTGTTTTTTTTTTTCCCCCCCATGGATTGTGTGTTACTGGTGCCTTTCAGACACAGAGAATTTTNCACAGAATTTTGGTTTTAATGCTGTTTTTTTTTTTCCCCCCCATGGATTGTGTGTTACTGGTGCCTTTCAGACACAGAGAATTTTGGTTTTAATGCTGGTTTTTTGTTCCCCATGGACTGTGTGTTAACTGATGCCTTTCAGGCACAGAGAATTTTGGTTTTAATGCCAGCCATGGTGTGCTGTGCTGAGGGTTATTGCTCCACTTGTTCCTGGCCTTTTCCTTGCACTGTTTTTTCCATGAAAAAAAGCCTGATGTTGTGATTTCTGTCTGTTCCCTCCTCACAGGTATGCCATTCCCCCCGAGCACGGCAAGAGGCTGGAACGCCTGGCCAAAGGTGAGCTCTGGCTTTGGGCTGGGCTGGGGAAGGGCTGCCCCTGTGTCCTGGTTTAGGGCAAATTTGGGAGGAAAAACTCCAAAGGAAAGCAAACCCAAACAGTCCCCTTCCCCTCAGCCAGTCCGGGGAAAAAAAAAAAAAAAATTTCCTCGGAGAAAAAGTGGGAAAAAAATTATTTATTTAACAAACAGGATGCCCACAAGCACAAAGAATGGATGATATGAAACAGTGAAGTCACCCCTAGGACACCCTGAGCTGGTGTTGCTGAGGGGTTTCTGCAGGGCTGCCTGAGTGGGGTAATTTGACACAAAGAAATGACACCCACACCTTGGGATGTTCAAGGCAAAAAAAAGGGGGAAGTTTATTTACAAACTTCAACATTTATGGAATTCCAGCAGTGACCGTGGATTGGAGGAAGAAAATCTTCCTCTCCAACCACACTGGGCAACCCCACAGCCCATCCACAGTCTCCTCCTTGTGAGAGGAATGCAAACGTGGTTGGATGGTCACAATAACAAGAAAAGCTGTCGATGTAAAACGTGTCTGACTCCATTGCAAAAGGCAAACACAGAAGGCTGAAATAGAACTTTAGGAAAGCTTCTTAAAGAGACAGAGGAGAACAGCAAAAAACCCAGACAACACCTGAGGAACCTGCTGTGCTGCTGGAGCAGCTGCAGAGCCAGAGAACTCATCAGGGAATTTTCCTTCCAAGCCTCTGTCTCCTGGCATGGCGTGACCTGAACTAAAATTCCTTGAAAAACCCTTGAATTTTGAGGCATTGAGGCCAAATCCTCCCATGTCTGGGCAGTGGGGTTTAATGCACCATGGTTTGGGTTGGAAAGGACCCTAAAAATCCTTTCATTGCACCCTTCCAGGGTGGCAGTGGCCCAGGGATGGGGCAGCCACAGCTTGTTCCAGGGTCTTACCACCCTCACAATTGACATTTTCTGGCTGACACTGAACCTAAATTTCCCCTCTTCCAGTTTGTACCCATTGCTCCTTCACCCTATAAATACATTGTGTATTTGGTGGTTTTCCTTTTATTTTAGCCTCATCCTCCTTTATCTTTCAGTGCCATAAAGTTCATATTAAAAAGAAAAAAAAAAAACACCAAAAAAAACAACAGTGAAAGGGAGGGAAAAAGAAAAGGAAAATGGAGGAGAGGGGAAGGCAGAGTTACTTTGAGCTGTGGCAAACTCCCACCTCTGAAGCTTCAGGGAAGATGTCTGGCTGCAGGAGTGGATGTCTTTTAATTTGTCGGTGTTGCTTCTATTTTTGTTCACTTGCAAACGTTCAAGGAGCTGCCCAGCTAAAAAAAAGCTGCTGGCCCAGAATAATTATCTCCAAATCTCCGTGGTTCATCTCCAGCGAGGCATCTGGAGTGGTTTAAATCTGGTGGTGAAGGTGGGAGCAGGCAGGGAAATCTGGAAGGCTCTACTGTGATGCAAAAGAAAAGAAAGTCCCAGTGGTGATTTCCCAGGAAACAGGCAAATTCCTGCACTGCCTTTTCCTGCTGAGCACATTCCAGGGTGTCAAGGGGAGCAACTGGAGGTGTGGGGTAAATGCAGAATAGCTGGGGAGGAGTGTCCTGGGGCTTGGTGCTGTTGTTTTCCTGGGCACTGAGCTCCCTGATCCCTAAATGCAAATAACACTGGAAACGGCTGCTCGGAAATGTTGCATTTCAAAAGCTCCAGCTCAGTCATTTGCCAGGTTTTAATAGATGAAAAAAGTAATTTTTCTAAGAAGTCAATCAATCAGATGACTTGTGTTCTGCAGACTCTGAAATAACCACTCCAAGTCTGACAGGAGCAATAATAAGTTTCTTGCTGTTTGTAACTAATTTTTACAGATGATCAATTCTGAGGCACGGAGATGGTTTGTGCTGTAAAACCAGGAGCAAATTATCAATGATCTGGTCTTTATTTCAGTTTCCTGCCTCTGGAAGCTGGGTGGGTGATGATTTAACTCTGCAAAGAGCTAAAATTGCTGCCTGGCCATTCCCCTGTCCTGTGCATCAGTGGGGAGAAGTTTACTATGGAGAAATGAGTGTGCAATTAATATGGAAAATGAATAGCTGAGCTGTAAATGGGCTCACTGGGAGAGCCATGGAGCCCATGGAGAGAATGTTAATGTGTTGCCATGTTATTGGTGCTAATCACTTAAAATGTGCTTCTTTATTAGTGGCTTTAATGAGAGCCACTTAAACTGTGCATTAAAAAGAGGAACTGCAGAGAGGGACGACAGACTGGGTAGCAGACAGTCATAATTTTAATTGAAATGCTTTTAGTACAAAAAATATAAGAAAACCTGGAATCCAGTAATCCTTTTGACTTTCTGAAAACCCTTCCATTATGTCTCATCAATTAGTTTTGGTTCCAGAGCTTGGGTCATTTGTTTTCCTAAACTGTGATGGGTTTGAGTCCCTATAAACACACAGTTTCTAATGGAATCAGCCACTTGGAGGGAAGGAGATGATCTTGAAGAAAATGAGGTTACAATGGCTGAGCTGCCCTTGAGGGGTTTGGTCAGTGTTTACCACTGTTTTAGTTTTCTTAATTATTTGTGATGTGTTTTAATAACTCAGTGTGGACCCTGGGTAGGATTTAACACTTAATGGTGTTGAGGTGCTGCCTGGGTCAGGTCCTGCTGCTTCTGCCTGGTTGGTGGCCACTGTGAACCTGTCCCTGGTGCCACTGCCTGGGCTGGAGATCTTTTCTTTCCTTTCTTTTCACTGAATATTAACATTTTTTTGTCCCCTTTAGGTAGCGAAATGTAGGGCAGATTGATCTAGAATCTAACAGCTTGTATTGCTTTCCCAAGAAGAGCCCTGTAGTGATGCTCCTCTCCTCCTTTAATGTCTCCACAGGATTTTTCCCAGGAAGCTCTCAGGGATGTGATGCTTTCCTCCGTCACAAGATGACCCTCATTTCTCCCTCCATCCTGAAGAAATATGGGATTCCCTTTGACAGGGTAGGTCCAGGGATGCAGGGAGACCCTGCAGGCTGCAGAGCACAGCACCTCTCTCCTGAGGAATCACTTCAGCACCACTCAGGGGATTGGCTTCATTTCCAAGGGCGTTGTTATGCTGAGTGCAGCCCCGGGTTCAAACCAGGTCTGCCTGCAAGAGGGAGCATTTGGGGTTTGGCTGAGACACTGAAGTGAGGAAAAGCTGTCACTGAACAAACTCTGGCAATTAGGGAGCCTCTCTGAGCTAATAAGGATGTTCTGGCTCATCAAGGGGCAGCAAAACCCCCAGTGATTCAGAAACACTTTTTTTTTTTTTAAATCTTCCTGTGGATCCAGTCTGACCCAAAGTGAAGCTGGCTGTGCTGGTTCCCTGTTGTGTAAGTGTTCCTGCTGCTCTAAGCCTGGAAGGATCCCTGCAGCTCTTAAGCCCTGATTTGAAAAGAAGGGTCATGTTTATTTGGTGTGATCGTTTTAATGTGCTTATTCTTAAAAGTCTTGTGGCAAAGAAGTAAATCTCCTCAGCTGAGTGTGGTTACAGGGATTTGTATCTGTGCAGAATCACTCAAACTGCTGCTGCTGCTGCTGCTGGGTGCTCCAGCACACGGAGCCAGAGCTGCCTGTGGATGTGGGAAGGGTCAGAGGCCTGCTCCAGACTGGTTTCATGGAATCATGGAGTGGGAAGGGAACTTAAATCCCAAACAGTGCCATGGGCAGGGACACCTTCCACTGTGCCAGGCTGCTCCAAGCCCCATCCTGAAGCAGTGGCTGTTGGAGGAGGGTTGCTGTTATCCACAAGCAGGGAACAAGTGCCATTTTTCCTAAGGAATAGAGACAGGATCCCTTCATCCCAATTCTTGGCAGATTTCAATGAAGTTGAAATAGGCAGCATTTATAAATCTCTATAATGCTGTTCTGGAAAAAAAGAAACAGATCAATACCAGGCCTTTTTAATAATTAAAAATGTGTATTTCTGTAATCTCCTATTGATTTCTCCATTTATTCCTCAAGAGCTTGCAGAAGTCAGTAAATTTGGGGCTTTCTTCATGAGTGGCAGTTTGTGCTGGCTTTCCTTCAATAGTTATTACTTTTCTGCATGGCCTATCCATCATCTGGAGTGCTTTCTAATTTGTTGTGGGATAATGTTGACAGCAGTGCCATGGATGATGTGGGCATGAGATGGAGACACCAGGATGTGCATTCACTGACAGAAACATAATCTCTCCATCTTCTGAAGCCAGCAGAGTGGCACTGCTGGGGTTTATGGAGGGGCAGGCTGGACTTCAGCACCTCCTGAAACCCTGCAGGAGCTTCCTGTGTATCACAGCAGCTTTTATTCCCTCTTTTTTAAAATTATTCTTCTCATGTTAATGACATCAGCAAGTTCAGATTGCTGGCCCAGCCGAGGGGGAGATGTTTGAACTTCTGTCTGTTTACATTTTGCATTTGGCCCCATCCTTGTGTTTGGAAGTGCAGTCCCTGGAGCCCCTGTGGGCTCAGAGCTGCTGGGGTGTGAGTTGTGGCTGTGGGGAAGGAATCCAAAAGGAATTCTTGGCCTGTGACAGCTGTGAGAGGTCTGTCAGCACTGCTGGGTTGGAAAGACAGGGAAGGTCAAGCTTTTCCCCTTCCATGCCCCGTGGAGGGGAGGTGCTGCTGTGTGTGAGGGGCAGCTGGGCTGGGAGTTGCTCCCGTGGTTCAGGCCATGCTCTTAACAATTAAACTTTTTCTTTTTTTTTTTTTTTTTCCCAATGGTTTTTCTGCACAAGATATAAAAAGAGGGTTTCTTTAGAAGCATCAAGATTGATTTGCCTCTGGTTCCAGCTGTGATCTGTAGAGTTCAACCCTTATTAATAATGTCTGTAATGCTTACTGTTTTAAACGTTTTAATTTTATTAAAGTTGAGTCACAGGCTGGTTTGTGTTGAAAGGGAGCTTAAAGCCCATCCAGTGCCACCCCTGCCATGGGCAGGGATACCTTCCACTGTCCCAGGCTGGCCTTGGACACTGCCAGGGATCCAGGGGCAGCCACAGCTGCTCTGGACAATTCCCAGAGCAGACAAAAGATGGGCTGTAATTTTTAGGGTGTTTCACTTCTGGGTGAACAGGCTGGTAAGTGTGAGTGGGGAAAAAAATACAGGGAAGGGCAGGAGGTGCTTCAGAAGGCCCCTGCCATGCAGAGGGAATGTTAGGAGGGAAATCCAGGGCTCTTGGCTGCTCTGGCATGGGGCTGGGAATGAAGGTTTGGAGCTGCCTGAGCCAAAGCGGTCACACCAAAAGATTTATTGAACTTTTGGAATGTTGCAGCCCGAGACCCTTTTGTAACTGGAGCCTGCAGGTGCAAATAGTTCAGGTAATGTGACCCCTTCCACCCACTGTTGTGAGTTTTTCCCTTCAGAGGAATAAATGCTTGAGCATTCCTGCAGCTCCCCAGGAATGTTCCAGGCTCAGCCAAGAGCTGGCAAGGACTGCTCCGCCGACCCTCCAGCGGGAAGAGCTTTAATCAGTGGGGGTTTTTAATGGCTCTGTGTTCTCAAGCTGCTGCATTAAGTGACCTGTGGGCTGTCTCCTCCTTTCTCCCCTTTTGTTTTCCAGATCACCCAGGAAGCTGGGGAGTTCATGATCACGTTTCCTTACGGTTACCACGCCGGCTTCAACCACGGCTTCAACTGCGCCGAGTCCACCAACTTCGCCACCCTGCGCTGGATTGACTACGGGAAAATGGCAACACAGGTGGGCTGGGGAAAGCCACCAGCACCACCTCAGGGACACAGAGCAGTGCCACTGGGGCTCTTGCTTGTCCTTCTGCCTGAGGACAGCCTCTCAGGAGGCTGAGGGCGGCAGTGGGGAGCGCCTCTGCTGCGGGATGTGCTCTCTCGCCGTCCCGCGGTGCTGGCTGTGCCTCTCCATCGTTTCTTTTATCCTGAGGGGTGCAGGAGTGGCTTTCTCAAGTGTTACATTCAGGTTGCTTTGGGGATTGGTTAAGTTGGAATTGGTTTTCTGGTGCATCCAAAGTGAGTTTCGCAGTGGCTGAGGTGAGGGATGTAACTGAACACAACTCATTAGGTGCACACTGGAGGGGAAAGAATAAGCTGGAAATATTTTTAAGCTTTAATAACACTGTGGTAATAACACTCTGAAAATAACTGAATTCCTCTAATCTGTGCACTCAGTTAAGTTTGGAGAGTTATGTTTGTGTGGTTATTTCTCATGAGGGCAGATTCCTGGTGTACTTTGGTTTGTGACAGCTTTGAAGTCTGCAGAATAACTGATCAGCAAAGCTCATTCAGTAGAATCTGAGAAGTTTTGCCACGGGCAGGGACACCTTCCACTATCCCAGGTTGCTCCAAGCCCTCTCCAGCCTGGCCTTGGATGTTTCCAGGGATGGGTCAGACATTTGGATTTGTTCTGGAGTTAAAGGGATGATAAGAAACTTAAACTATAAGAAGCCTCCAATCAGTGTCAGGTGTCTGAAACTCAAAGACAGCCAAGCAAACCTTGGCTTTAAAAATGTAAAAAATGGTGTTTGTCTGCTGTGACCTTGTAAAGCAGGTTTATGTGTCGTGGGTGGTCATGGTATTACACCCCAGAAAATGGGGTTTATCATGGAAATTCAGACAGACCCTTAACTACAACAGAGCCAGCAGGCACCACTCGAATATTAAAAGCAATTTTGGGTTCAGCCATGTGTTCACAAACAAGTGACATTTGGGAAGTGCAGTTTTAGATGGAGCCTCCATGCTTACATTGTTAAGCAGCGTAGCGTGAAATTACTGAACAAGCAGCAGCAGAGCTCGGAGCAGATCTGGGGACACAAAGTGGAAATGGGGAAGGAGATGCCCAATTTATTCCCATTGCACTCCCTGGCACTTGTCTGCTCTGAGCTTCCTGGTTAATTTTGCTCTAAACCACGTGGTAATTAACCCTGGGGTGCCTGGCTGGGGGTCCCAGCTGAGGGGGAGGGTTTGTTACACTGTGAGGGCAAAGCTTTGTTTAAATTTTAACTTGAGGTTAAGCAGGGACCTAAGGAAGGATCAGCTGAGGAGCTGCCTGCACCTCTGTGGGGAGAGGATTCCTGGAGAGACATCAGGAGGAAATTCCTGCCTGTGAGGGTGGGCAGGCCCTGGCACAGGGTGCCCCTGGATCCCTGGCAGTGCCCAAGGCCAGGCTGGACATTGGGGCTGGGAGCAGCCTGGGACGGTGGAAGGTGTCCCTGCCATGGCAGGGCTGGGATGAGATGAGATTTAAGGTCCCTCCCAACCCACAGCATTCCTTGATTCCTGAGTATGTAATTTTTAGTTAACTACTACAGCTTTCCTGTATTTTAAAAATGGCTTTATTGATTTATATGCTCCCAGGCACAATTAGATTATCCTTGCTCACATGCAGACAGGTTTGGGTTGGTTGTATTTTTTTTTTTTTTCTTTCCATATACTAGTTTTGTAAAAGTTCTTGGGAAGCCTGATCTGGGCAAAGCTCTTGCCTGGGGGTGATTCCCTCCTCTCCTTGGGCTGCCAGCACAGCTCTCTTGTCCTGCCAGCACTCAGGAGAATGGGGACAAGGCAAAGTTCATAATTAGCCAGTTGTAATTGTTCTCCTGGACATGATCCTGGGGAGGAGATTTGGATTCTGCTCTGCTGGGAGCTGTGTGTGTGTCAGTGGTGCAGGCAAGAGAGGAAGGTAATGGTTCACCTCGGAGAGCAGAGCTGTGCTAATTGCCTGCCAGATGGGTGCAATGTTCTGCATCCCACAGAGAACCTGCCTGGGCTGTAAAAAATACAGAATAACCAGCCTGGAGTGTAAAGATCAGCTTCTGAGACACTGGTCCTGCTCTAATTGTAGAAGAAGTGTCAGGATTAGCAAAAAAAAAAAGAAAAAGCAATGGCTGCAGAGTAGTGTGGGAAACTAACAGTGGGTCAATCCACTTGTACCTGTAAATTAGTAACCAAGATGGCCAGATCCTAAAAATTCCAGTGGAAATTGGTTTGGTGAATATCAAGTGAATCATCTAAGCTGTCTTTTTTGGTTCAAAGCTTTTTTGAGAAGGTGGTGTGAGGTTTTGAAGTCTTTCTCTCCTTGGGTTTTCAGTTAGAACAGGGTCCGGGATGAGATGAGATTTAAGGTTTGTTGGTTGTATTTCCTTTTGCCCCCTTGGGTCTGATTTTCTGATTCTCCTGTTAATTGCTCCTGCAGCCCCAGTGCTGGGGGTGGCTTGTGACAGACAAATTTCAGGTTGTCTTTGGTGATGTGCAGAAATCTCCAGGGCTGGTTCTCCGTGCTGTCAGCAGGTGTCAGATCCAGGGGAAGGCTCTGACATCCCCCTCCGTGGCATTAACTCCACAGGGCTGCCCCACTGCGAGCTGGATGTCTCCCCTCCAGCTGGACACTGTGCCCAGAAGTGCAGGAAAGAGCAGCTTTGAGCTGTTCTGCCATTTATTGCTGATGTAAATGTCTCCATCTGTCCTGGAGGAGCCTCCTGCTGCAGCTGCCTCCCTCCAAGCCAAGGTGACTTTGAGGCCAACCTCAGCTTCCCTCTTCCCACCCCATCCTGGGGAAAGCTGAGCAGCAGATCCTTGGTTAGGGATGGGAGAGACCTCCAGCTGCTGCTGGGGCTGCCAGGGATAATCCCTGTGCTGCCAGCAGCTCTTCCCAAGGCTGGGTGGGATCCATTGCAGCCTTCCAGGACCTTTGCAGAGCAGGGGCTGCTCCTTGGGAGGAGTGTGACCCACGTGGGTGTCCCTGTCACAGAGACCCAAGGAGTTCCCAGGGGGATTTCACAGCCCTTGGAGATGCTGGCACAATGTTTCAGAGTCAGCTGTAATACAAATTATTTGCTTTGGACTTCAGCATTCCTGATTCAGTGGTACAGCTGAGGAGGGATGAGTTTATTTCTGTACACTACAGTTAATGTTTGCCTGCACAGGCAGAACTTGGAAATTAGGGAGAAATATTCCCCTTTGTTCTCTGTAGTTGGAGTTCCTCAGTCATTTGCCTTCCATTTGTCATATTTTTTTTATTATGTTTGGTTGTTGAAAAAAGCTGCTGAGTGAAAGGCAGGAAATTATAATTTTCGTTCCTTACCATCTTTTTTTTTTTTTTTTTTTTTTTTTTTTTTTTTTTTTTTTTTTTTTTTTTTTTTTTTTTTTAATTTATTTTCATTTTGTACTGTGAGCCTGCAATTCCTGCCTGCATTCCTGGTTTTTTGTTTCTGAAAACCCTTGGATGCCACCACCAGAGGATTTTACCAGCTGTTTCTTTGCCCAAAAAACCCTTTTAAACCAGGAGTTTCAAGAAAATGCCCTCCCTGTAGCTGAGGTGGCCTGTGAGCCTCCTGCTATTCAGAGACCCTTTCAGACTTTTAGCAGAAATTCAAATCCCCAGCCCAGCTTTTCTACTTCTTTAGCAAACTGGGCTGAAAATAAGTGGATGGGAGGGGAACAATTTCTGCACTTTCCTTTCAACTAAGTGCAGCCACTCCTGGAGAAGGTCTGGGTTCCTGCTGGCTGCCACTTTCAAATCTTCCTTTATCTCCTGTTTACTCCAGAGAAACTGCTGGAATTCTCTCTCTCTCTCGACATAAAACGTGGTCAGGCTGCCCTCCCTGCCCAAATCCTGCATTTTGGGTTCTGAAATAAACAGCTCTCACCTCATCCCAGTGCTGCCATCAAACCCTGGCTCCAGAGCACCCCTGCTCTGCTGCCCTGGGCAAGGGGGACACAAAGAAAACTCTTCCCTTTGGATTTTCCTGGACCTTTTATATCCCAGCCTAGGATCCTTGACATGGTTTGCTGCTTCTAAACCTTCTGCTCACTCCCTTTTTTCCTGTACTGTGTGTATAATGTAGAAATAAGCTCAAATTTGCACTTGGAATGCCTGTGATTTCATGTTGTCAAGCATATAATTTTCCAGGTAAAATTGAAACTTTCTTCTTCCTGTTCACATTTTAGTAGATTTTTTTTTTTCCTTCAGTATGTCTGTATTTCCCAAGAAAATAAAACTTGTGAGGTTTTGGCAGAAACCTGTTTGGTAATACTGCAAAATTGGTCCCCAAAATAAGGCAAATCAGAACTGTATTTTTGCATTACTTTGTGTCTATGCCTCAACTGACTCTAATTAGACCTTTTAAGCTCAGAACACATTAAAAAAAAAAATCTATTATGAAATAGCATTTCCATAGTTTATTTTTGTCAGACATTCAAAATTGCTCTTTTACTCTAATTAGACCTTTTAAGCTTAGAATACATTAAAGAAATCTATTTTGGAATAACATTTCCCTGGTTTGTTTTCATCAGAGAGATTCAAAGTTGCTCTTGTACAAAATTCTTCCACTTTTCTTCATACTTATTTTCTCATATTATTTGTAAACACCCCTAATGCCCTGGTCTTGATTCTGTGCAGGAAAAAGGAACTTTTACAGCTTTTTTTTGTGCTGAGGTGGAAAAAGGATGATTTTTTTTTTGGAAGCTGTCTGGAAACTTTGTTTTATCAGCTCTTTTCCGAGCTCCTCTCGTGAAGTTCTGGCTGGGAGTTTCTTGGCCAAGGAGTTTTTGTCACTGAAGGAAGAACACTTGGAGTTCTGTGAGCTGAATCAATACCTGGATTTGCTGGGATTTGCTGGGATTTGCTGGGAATTCCAGGATTGCAGTGCTGGAGGTGCTGCCTGAATGTCCCTGGGGGTGGATTGCTGCCACCAGCTCCTGCTGGCCTGGCCCTTCTGCACGGTGGGTTGGGTTATTTGGTTTGCTTAGGCTGGGACACGTCCCAGAGCATTTCTGTCACACAGCAGTGCCTGTTGTGTCTGACAGGCAGTGGGGTGACTCTGCCTTCCCCCCCAGCCCCACTCCTGCACCCCAGGAATGCTCAGGGAGCATTTTGGGAGCAGGCAGGGAGGAATCGTGCCCTGCAGCCGGGGACGGGGGGGAGGCCGTGGAAATCTTTCCTAATTGTTTTGTTTATGAAGCTCTGGGAAGGGTTTCCAGTGGGTTTCCTAATGAACTGGTTTGTTGTTGATGCTGGTAATTACTCTGCAAACGGGGGGT
This sequence comes from Rhadina sibilatrix, assembly GCA_013400275.1. Lineage (NCBI taxonomy): Eukaryota > Metazoa > Chordata > Aves > Passeriformes > Phylloscopidae > Rhadina > Rhadina sibilatrix. The sequence goes on along the minus strand of VWYO01002101.1, from coordinate 31,221 downwards.
CAAGGCTCATCTTCTTTCCCACAAGCTTCCAAGCAGCAAGCATTAAACATAAACTATGCAGTTTGGGCTTCTGCTCCTTCTTCTCCTCAAAGTTTTAACTCCTCACTTACTCACAGAATTGCTGCCATTCCTCTTTCAGGAGGGTGCTTGGACTGGCTGAGTGGAAGGAAAAGGAAACTGGAACCCCAAGCTGTTTATTTATTTTTTTTTTTTTTCTGTCCTGTTGGATCCCAACAGCACATCTGATAATCTGGGAACAAACTGGATTGCTGCTGCTTAGGAGCATTGCTTGTGCTGGGGGATTGGTTCTGCCAAAAAGCTGAAACTCTCTGCCTTGTCCTGGGGATGTTCAGGGAGAAGCTGGGGTTTGCTCTCTGAGCTCCTCTGCTGCCTTTTCACAGAACCACCCCTCTTTCCCAGGAGCTTGCTTTTAGGCTTCATAGTGATGGAAAAGCTGGTAGAAAAGCTTGAAGCAAAGGTTTTGGTCTGGCATTTAAAAGCTGAAAGAACTTCAGTTTCCAACACGTTGGGTTTTGTGAGGGATAAATTTCCATTAAGGCAAAGTGAGAGGCTCAGCTGTGTCCTACCAGCTGCTTTCATCTGGATATGAAGGGGTTTTTCCATGAAAACCAGAGGTGCCACTTTAAATGTGTCATTTTGGTGACTATTCCTAAGGAAAAAGGCTTATTTTCCATTAACCTTTCCTATGTGATGGAACTGCTGGGGTTCAGTTCAGTGTTAACAGTTGGGAATTGAGGGAAATAATCCTCACAAAACTGTTGCTGGAGGTTGGAGCTGAATGAGTCTGCACTTTTCCATCAATCATTTGATTTTATGGCTTCAAGGAGACAGTCATTTTATTGGACTGTTATTTTATATAGACTTATTTGTGTTTTCATGTTAAAAAAAAATATTGCAAATAAGATAATGGTTGTGCATTCAATAGCCACAAATTCCCCCCTATCAGTCTTGGAGCTAGAATTGATGGGACAGGGCTCCTGGTGTGGTCACATATTTTACCACAGGCTCCAAATTAGAGTTGCAGATAGTAAAATAATGAGGAAAGGAAGAATGTTGGGGTTTCAGGCTGGAAAAAGGTTTAATTGTGCATTTCCTTACAGTATTTTTCCATGTGCTTATAGTTAATAAGGCCATTAACTTATGGAAAAGGAGAGGTGAGGCTGGGAAAAGCCTTCAGAAGGTGGAATAAGTGAAGTTCCTGCAGATTTGGTGAATGTGGAAACTCCTCTCTTGCTGCTTTTTTGGCTCTCAGCTCCCCTGTAACCAAAGGGAAAGCACTGACCCTAAAGCTGTTGATTTTTGGTTGTGTTTTTTTTTTTTTTT
>VWYO01002101.1:0-19691 GCA_013400275.1 Rhadina sibilatrix | reverse complement strand
CTGGGAAAGGGAGGGAATGCCGTGTGCCTGTTGGAATCCAATAATTCCATGATGGGATGGATGTGCCAGCCCAGCCCTCAGCTCTGGGAAAGGACAGGGATGCAGAATTCCAGGAGCTGTGGCCTTGCGGGCTCAGCGTCTGCCTTTATCTCCAGCAGGAGCGGAGTGCAAGGCCAAGGCGCGGCCCGCCAAGGCCAAGGGCGAGCGGAAGAAGAAGCAGCTGTTCCCCGCTCAGCCGCCGGCCCCTCAGCAGCCCCCCGAGGCCCCAGCGCGGCCCGCGGCAGCCCCGGCCCCTCTGAACGTGGTGCAGCCCTCGGAGGCGCCGGCCGAGGAGGAGGAGTTCAAGCCGCGGCCCATCATCCCCATGCTGTACGTGGTGCCCCGCAGCAAGAAGGTGGTGTTCGACAAGGAGCACATGTCCTGCCAGCAGGCCTTCGAGCAGTTCGCCAGGCAGAAGGGGCTGGGCTGGCCGCAGGGCCCGCTGCAGAGCCCCGCCAAGGACGAGGACGGCGCCGAGGCCGAGCAGGCGGAGCTGGCGGCAGAGGTCAGTGGGGCGCTGCCCGGCCTGAGCGCAGCCGGGGCTAGAGGGTGGCAGCCTGGCCTGAGGCAGGCTTGCAACTGGGTCGTCTTTTGGGTCTTTTCCAAGCCAAAGCAGTCTGGGGTTCTACGATTTACAGTTTCTGTGGAGTTCCCGGATGTGTAAGTGATTGAGCAGGCTTTTCAGGAGCTGATGGAGTTGGCAGCTTGCAGGTGTTCTGAGGATGTCCTGATTTGGAGACAAGGCTGTAGTTTGCCCAACTTCTTAAGAGTTAGTGTTGGCTTTGGTCTGCTCCAGTCACTGGCTCGGAAGGCTTCAGTGGTTCAGCCAAAAGGCAGAGAAAAGTTTGCTCTGTGAATCCAAGAACTCTCTGTGACAGGGGCTCTGCCTCCCTTGTCCTGTTCCCTCCTTCGGGGTGCCCATCCAGCTTTGTTGTGCTTCCTTGCAGGCTGCTTCTGCCTTCTCCAAGATGAAGATGGAGATCAAGAAGAGCCGCCGGCACCCGCTGGGCAAGCCCCCGACGCGCTCCCCGCTGTCCGTGGTCAAACAGGAGACCTCGAGTGACGAGGGTGAGTGAGCAGCACCAGGGGCACGTGGATGTCCTGTGTGACCCAGGGAATTGCTGAAGCCTTGGACCAAACTGGGTGGCCTGAAAGTCTGTGTTACACGTAGCTGGTAGGAAATGCAGCGTGTTCCCTTTTTGATAGGCCAGCTGGAAACGAAACTCCTCCGTGGGAGGTGTCACTTCTCACCTCCCACCCTTTTTTCACTCAAGAAAAATATTTTGCTGGCTGCAGAATGAGGCAGCATTTTGGGCAAAGGGGAAAAAAAAAAAAGAGTTTGCGGAAAATGATATCTTAAAGGCAAAGCTCTGTCCTGGATATTGCAGTGGGATGAGATCTGTTCCCCGTGGAGGCAGTGGAGGTCAGGTCTGCTCTGGTGTGTGAGGGAAGTCAGTTCTAATCTTTTTCTTGGCTCCAAATTCATGGCAGTGTTGGTGTCCAACTTTCCTTGGCTGATGCAGAAAAGAGAATTAAAATGTTTTTTGGTGTTTAACTGTACATCACTGATTCTTCTTTTCCCACGTTCCAGTCCCTGTGAATGCCCCAACAGTCTGGACCGAGGGGAAAGAAAAAATTCTTACCTCTCACTCTGTTTTGTGGTATAATTTCCCACTTTGGGGCCTTTCCCACATTACTCAGAGTGTGGACAAGGCCCCAGTAAGGAGATTTTGTGTGCTGGGTCGGGCACATGGGCGTAGCTGGCAGCCCCTGCTCACCACTCCTCATTCCAAAGGACATCATCTTCCCCATTCACTCTCCTTCAGGATTGCATCCATTGATTTTAGAGCAGCCTCCTGCAGCAAGGGCTTCTCCTGAGCACACAGAGCTCCTTTCCTCACTGAGGGGGATGCATTTGATGCCTTCCAAGTGTGTAACATGGACTGAAGTGCACAGAGGCAGCTGAGACTCGTTATCTTGTTTTGGTGTGAGACCTTGGAACCAGCTCTGTGCTGGAAGATCCTCATTAGGCAGATTCTTCTCCCTGCTTTGACTTGTTGGATGGTGTTTGGGGACTTGGCTGGTGGAGCAGGAGCAGCTCTTGTGGAAGCTGGCATTTCTTGGGGACTGATTTACAGCTCTGCTGGGCAAAATCTGATCAAACAGATTCTTCCCTCCCCACCAGGGAATAGAGGCAGCTCTCTGCACCCTGGGCTTTTTCAGGGAATGATGTGCAAGGATGATCTGCAGGCTGCAGGAGAACAGTGAGCATGCATATTAAGGGAATGCACGTGTCACACAGAGATTCAGCCCAGACAAATTGTTTGCAGTGTGGGAGCCATCCTGAGTGCTGTGTGTCCCCCCGGATCCATCCTGGAGGAGCGAAGGTGATAGCACACGACAGTCATTCCCTTTCTTCTCTCCCTCTGTCACTCTGGATTAGGCTGCTGCTTTCACTGATTTCACTGGTATCACAAATCCTGGCCTGTCACCTGATGTGCCTCCACTGAAATTTGGAGAAACGTGGGGTTTGATTCATGTCTTAAAAATAAACGAGATAAGACGCTTTTCGGGAAGTGTGAAATGTGACAGAGCCACACAGCCAGCACTCATCACCTCAAAAAAGGGACTCATTAAACACAATAAAATTTCCACGTTGTCTGACAAATACGTTATGGGCGACATTTAAAATCTGAGATATAAACTCAGCCATTAACGTTTTACTCCAAATTCCTTTTATCCTTTCAGGTAACCCAGGAGTCAGAAAATCTTCAAAGGGAGGGAGAACTGGAGAGGAGACTTAGACTTGTAGAGCAGAACATAAACTGCTTATTTCCAGTAATTAACAGTGAAGCAGTGAACAATTTGGTTTAATGTGCTGAGCTCTGGGGATAATGTTCTTCCAAGATGTTTTTGAGTTCTCTGTTCTTTTGGAAACTTTGCAGATTGGTGATGCAGGGAGTGATTTACACTCAGCCTTGAGTGGAAAATTTCTTTAACACTTACAGTGACTCAAAACTCCTTTGGAAGGAAGGGTAAGAAACTTGGACCCCCAGACTGCCACAAATGGATTCTGCAGTGGTTTAATCATGAAATGCCAAGGACCTTTTATAGGTTTATAAAATAAAGAGTTAGCAAACTAATTAGCAGGGGCAGTCCCCGGCAGAGCTCTGGCAGAGGGAGGGGTGGTGGGGAATGCAGATGGGAGGTTCAGTGGTGTGGGAATGGCTGATCAGACCCCTGAGCCCAAGGTACCTCCAGCCAGGGTCAGTATGTGCAGCTCTGGGATGCACTTTTGAGGGGCTTGGGTCAGGTTGGGGGTGTGGGAACTGGGAGCTGCCCTGGCCACAGCAGCACCAGCTGCATCCACAGCTCCCAAGAGCATGCAGCTCCCTGCTGCAGGCAGGAAAGGGGCATTTCCTTGCACTGGCATCCTTTGTTTTGAATTTATCGAAGTTCAAATTAAATCTTCATTAAAAGGATGGTGGAGGTTTCACAGCTGGAAAGGGGAGGGGGTTACAAAGGCAATAAATCTCCTTTCTTTCCTTCCCTGTGGCCAGTTCCTTCAGGTCACTGCTGTTCCTGTCTTGTGTATCCTATGCCCAAAGGGGAGAGTCTCTCCATTTAAGGAATTACTTGGGTCATAGGCATATGGGACAACATGGAGGAGTAGAATGTTTTTATTTATTGCACTTCTTGTGTTGTTGAGACCTGAGCTGTTTAACTCAGCCTTGCTCCTTTTGCCTCTTCTAACCATAAACTTGTTTGCCTTTACTGACTGCCCATTGTTTTGGGATTTTCTTTTCCTTTTCATTCTAGAAACGTTTCCATTTTCTGGAGAGGAAGATATGAGTGATCCAGAGGCTTTGAAATCTTTACTTTCCTTCCAGTGGAAGAACAAAGCATTTAATTTCCCAGCTGAAAGAAAGTTCAATGCAGCTGCTGCCCTGAGCGAGCCATACTGTGCTGTCTGCACCCTCTTCTACCCCTATAACCAGGTAATTCCTCCTCACAGAGTCAGGGAATCATTGAGGTTGGGAAAGACCTCTAGGATCAAGCCCAGCTGTCAGTCCTCCACCACTGTGCTCACCCTAAAGCCACATCCCCCAGTCTGTGTCCATGTGTTTTGTATCCATGTGTTTTTGGGGCTGGTGACCCCAGCAGTTCTCTGGGCCATTACCTGACCACACCTTCCACAAAGAGATTTTCCCTGATGTCTCTAAACCTCTGCCACTGCTCAGATGGATGAATTAGGATGCAGACATTTCTGACGCAGACAAACCCATTCAAATTTGCACACCAAAGAAATGTGTTTGGATTTGGCAGTGGTTGGAGCCTTTTTTTGTTATCTTTCCTGGCTTCTCTGGCTTGCTCAGTGTTCATTTTGAAATCACACTGAAAGAGCTTTGCAAACACTGTTCCATGCAGAGAAAAGTCACACCAGGCTCCTGTTTCCACACGGGCCTGAGCTGCTGAATTTATGCAAACAAGCCACAAAATAAAATTTTACTGAGTAAGCACATCCATCATCTTTTTTTGGAAACCACCAATATGCTTTGGGAGATGTTATGAGCAGAAAGGCAAAATTCATCAGATGAATTAGTTATTTGTGATGTTGTGCATTGATTTGTTCTCACATAAAGCCAAATCTGGCTTTGTGTGCCCACCAGGAATTGGTGCCTTAGATACTTGTAGCTGTGTTGGAAGCTTTTCCTGAGGAAAGCAGAACCCCTTCAATAAAATCTCTTGATTTATGATACGGACTGAAAATAAAATATCTGTTCTGATTGCTGGCTGTTGTGAGGAAAAGTGGGTGCAGCTGAGTTGGTTTTATCCATTACTTTTAACTCTGTCTGCTACCAGAAACCTTGAAATGTCCTTCAGGAGAACTTCTTGCAGGAAAAGTAGGGAGGGATGCCAAAGGCATGGGAGAGGGGGAGGGAAGGTCTTGCTTTTAGTAATATTTTCCTCTTTATTTTTCCTTGGTGTTTTCAGCTGCAATTTAGGAATTTAGATTTTTTTGCAGAAGAGAACCAGGAAAAGCTGCTCATTATTCTAATGCTTCTTTGAGCTTTCACAACAAATTACAGATCCCAGTCGACGCCTGAGGAAGGGAGGTGGGAGGAGAAGCAAGGCAGGGGTGGGAATCAGGATTTGGGGCCGGGTTTTGGCTGCCTGGTCTCAGGTGTTGGGTGACTTTTTTTGCCAGGGGAGTGCTCAGAGTGGGAAGTGAGCAGCGTGGCAGGGAAGAGGCAGTGCCAGTGACGGGGTGGTTTTCTCTCCAGTCCTCACAGGTGGAGAAGGAAGCTGCCCCTGCCTCCACAGGGGAGCCCTCCTCCTTCCTGCACCTTTCCAGGTGTGGGCAGAAGACCAAGCCCCTGATCCCGGAGATGTGCTTTACCTCAAGTGGAGAAAACACCGAGCCCCTTCCTTCAAATTCCTACATTGGAGAGGATGGAACCAGTCCCTTGATATCCTGTGCCAAATGCTGCCTGCAGGTTCATGCCAGTGAGTGCTTCACCTTCCCCAAAGCCTTGGGGTCCTGAGGAACTGAGGAGTTTGTTTGTGTGTTGCTGTGTTTGAGTTCCTTCTTGGTCTGTATCCTGTCACTCCCATTTTTATCTCTGTTGGTACAAAGGTATCAGGAATCCCAGAAAGGTTTGGGTTGGAAGGACCTTAAAGCTCATCCAGCTCCCATCCCCTGCCATGGGCAGGGAACCTTTCTCTCAAAGCATATCTGTGTATTCAAGTCCATCTCGGCAGTCACTGATCTTAAAAATACACACCAATATTCTTTTTACTGCTTATTTTGTTGGCTGATTCTTCTCTGTCTCACAGAAAAGATTCTTTCTTTTGATACCTTTCATTTTTTGTAATAAAGCAGAACTCAAAGGCTTTATTGCACTCTTTTCTCTCACATATTTCGTTCCAATATTGTTCTGCTGGGGGAGGCTATATTGTTCCTGCATGGAGCAGAGATTATGGAGTAGTTTGAGATATATTTTATTAGTGTCTGTGATAGTGTTTGTAGTAATGGCACTTGATTACAAAAGGGAACATATGTCTGTTTGCTTCCCTGATAGTTATGTCTAAAAGAAGATCTGATTAATCCTGGTGGAGTGTACCTTCAGTGGAGATTGAACAGCATCCAGTTAGCATTTGTGACGAATTACTGTTCAGCTGTTTGATCTTGACAGATGGGGAATCTTATTTGACTTGCATCAGCTGGAATTACTTTTGTTGTTCCAATTTTAGAGTCTGCAGGTCCCCGTGCAGCTCAGCAGGGCTGGAGAACTGGAAGGCAACTTTTGTTTCTGCTGAATCCCTGATTATGGTCATTTCTGGCTAATCAGGCCGTGGGATGCAGAGTGGGTGTGAGGAGGAAAATTTCATCCTGCCTTCATAAGTCAAGGCTGCTGCATCTTCTCCATCCTTAGGCCTGCAATAGTCCAGTCCAGCAGAATGGTTTCTGTGGCCAAATTCTATTTAAGGACAGAGGGGTGTGGGCAAGATGATGTTAATCTGCAGGCTCAGACCTGAGATCCATCTTTTTTTAGAGAAACTCAGTTTTATATTTTGGCTGTGCTCTCCCCTTGAGGATAGGACAGGACAGCTGTTAAATCTGATGGAGGCTCCAGTGCCTGGTTGTTTCCTTGTGCTCTGTGACATCCCTTTGACTTTGCTGCAGAGAATCCATTTGCTTTTATTGCAGGATTGCAGTGGTGAGGTGTATTTTGGCTGACTGTAAAACCAGCTGGCAGCCTGTGTGTTCTTGGGAAATGCCCTCTCAAACTGTGCTGGGTTCCAGCAGCCAGGCCCTACAGAGAAGGGAAGGTTTGGGAAGATTTCTGGGCTTTTGAGGCACTGACAGAATCCATAGAAAGAGCATATTTTTCTTGGTCTGCTTGGATTATCCTTGTGGGACAACCTGGGGTTCAGTAAATGGGACTGCTCTGCCCTCACAGAATCACAGAGTCACTGAGGCTGGATAAGAGCTTTAAGGTCACCCAGCCCAGCATCAGCACCCTGCCCACCACTAGCCATGTCCCCAGGTGCCACATCCATGGATTTTTTGAACACTTCCAGAGATGGTGATTTCACCTCTGCCCTGGGCAGGCTGTTCCAATGCTTCACAGCCCTTTCCATGAAGAAATTTTTCCTAATTTTCAATCTAAACCTCCCCTGGTGCAGCCTGAGGCTGTGCTCAGTCCCTCAGCTCAGGTTTGGAGTGAACATCCCTGTCCCTGTTCTAGGCCTGAGTGGAATTTGCTTCTCTGATTTGCCATATGATGAAAAGAGACCTCAGATGTGGAGAACAGCTGCAGATCCATAGTATTGACTTTCTTTGACATGCTGTTTATCTGGTTAAGTGGATGATATTTATAAATCAGGCTGTGGTGGCAATCCCAGTGCTTTCTGAATGTCTTCTTTCAAGCTTAATTCAGTAATTTGAGATTTTTGTTCCCAGCTGAAGTTTTCTGTTCAGTTTGTTAGGATAGGTGAAGGCTGGATGGGATTTTGTTAGGTAGGACAGAGGCTGGATGGAATGAGCTGTGTGTTAGTTGAGATGCTCATCTTCAATTTTCCACTCACTTTACAAGCTTGTAGGAATCACATAGATCTACTTTTCCAAAACTGGATCTGTGTCTCTTCCCCATTGTTTTCAGTGACAAACCTTAGTGCCTTTTATAGAATTTTAAGGGCTTTTCTTGTTCTTATTTACTTGTCTTTATAATGGGCAGAATACCACTTTACTGTTTTGGTGTTGTTGTAGAAGGATTTGGTGCTTGTATGTTAGAACAATTGATGCAAAACAAACCTCAAAATGAGATGTTTTTAACACTTCCTATAACCATAAATTAAATACTGTTAACGGTGTGGAATGCAGGTATTTAATTGCCTTGCAGTATTATTGGGCTTATCCTTCCTCATGACACCACACAGCAAAAGTAACTGCTTCAGCCTTGCCAGAATTCAGTGCCCTTCCCTGTTTTGATGTGTGAGTGCACTCCAGCAGTGGTGGCATCACCTTGCTCAGTTCCAGCCTGAAGAAACAAAGCCTTGCTACTGTAATCCTTAGAAAAGGGAAAAACAAATGTGAGCATTACCTGTGTGGGGGTTTTGGTTTGTTTGCAGGCCTCCTGGTCCCAGTTCCGATTTTTGCTTTTGGTTTGTTTGCTTGCAATTGTCCCAATTCCGATTTTGCCAGAGCCTGTGGAATACAGTTCCTCAAATGCTTTCCAAAGTGGCTTCTGAACTCCATGAGAAGTCATGGAGTCAAGCTCAGGAGTGCTGTCAGAGCCCTGCTGTGACGAGGCTGTGCCTGTGTTTGTTGCAGGCTGTTACGGGATACGCCCGGAGCTGGTGAACGAGAGCTGGTGGTGCTCGCGGTGCTCGGCCGGCGCCTGGGCAGCGGTAAGGACAGCACACAGCAGCCTGGCACTGCTGGGGTCACTGGGCACTGCTGGGATCACTCAGCTGCTCTCACAGACATGGGTGGTGGGAGGATTCAGGTTGCCTTTGACATCCCAGGTGGGGTGTAGTCACTTTCTGGGGAGGATGAACAGCCTGGCAGAGCTTTTGGGTCCCATTTTTGGGTCCCATTCTGACGGAGTTGTGTTCCTGCAGGAATGTTGCCTGTGCAATCTCAGGGGAGGAGCTCTCCAGATGACCACTGATGGCCGGTGAGTGCTGGCTTTGAGTGCATTTTCCTTCCATACTGCGCCTAATCTCCTTGTCTTGTGAATTTGTTCTTAATGCTCAGTGTAGCAGCAACTTTTGGGGTTCTGGAGGGAACTGCTCCTTGCTAACGTGGCAGGATGAGCCCAAGTGCTGCCCTGCACTGCACCAGGCTGCTAGACAGCAGAGCTTCTGAACTGCTGAATGGGGTTGTTTCTCAGAGAAAAGTCTTCTCAGAGGATGTTTAGCATTGTGCAGAATCAGTGTAAAAGAAGGTTGATCTCTGTTGTTCCAGAGGCATTTACCTTGTGCCACCCTGATTAGCAGTTGATTGGGAACGTTGCCAAGGCTGCCAACCCCTGGAAATGTGCCTCGGTGCTGAGGGAGGCAGGGAAATGTTAACTGCCCTCCTGAGCATTTCATTCAAATAATGCCAGGCCCTGATTTGTGTCTTCACTTTGCTCCCCAGGTGGGTCCATGTAATCTGTGCTATTGCTGTCCCCGAGGCGCGTTTCCTCAATGTCATCGAGCGTCATCCTGTGGACATCAGTGCCATCCCCGAGCAGAGGTGGAAACTGGTGGGTGTCTGGTACTGGGGACAGTGTTTGGGAACACGAGCCAGAGGGAAAAGCTGTAGCTTAGACAGAAAAACATTGTGTGGGTTTGTAAAGCAGCTGAGATTGGAGGTGATCTCGCTCTCATTTCCAAACAAAAGCTGCATCGTTTGTGTCTGCTGAGCCCTGTCAGTGCTTTGACACACAACCAGCTCTGATTTCCAGATGTGCCTGTACTCTCTGGGAGTGTGCTGTACCCTGGGCAGAGCCTGGGACTCCTTCCCACCTGCAGTCAGGTGTAAACTGCCTGAAAGCTCCATTTACTCCAAATACTGCACAGCGGGAGTGCGAAGGGACGTGGTGACTTGAGAGAGGCTGACTTGTTCATCTCTAATTCATCTTTCCTTAAAACATTTCTCTTCTTCTATCAAGAAATCTCTTGTAGAAATGAATAAACATTTCTGTGACCCCGACTGCAAGGCAAGACTGCAAGGATTTTAATACAAGCCCAGCTCCAAGTTGTTATTTAGCTGTGTGGCCTCATCTGAGGGATTAGTAATGGACGATTCATTAGCTCAGAGCAATTTATCTTAATGTTAGTTAATGCTCCATCACTATAGTGTGTTATTGCAAAATAAATTGTGCTTTTGCTGCTTTTTTTGGTACAGAAGTCAGCTGGGTGACACAGTGTGGGATGGGGAAGGTGCTGGAGCAGTGATAGATGGGTTAGCGCTGATGGATTCGTTAACAGAGCTGCTGCTTAGTGCAGTGAGCCCGGGTGAGAGATTAGGAGGAACCTATCCCTGCTTCCAGAGTTATTTCTCTGTTGTGCAAATGGGTTTTGTACACAAATGTGAATGTAAAAAGCATTCATTATTCAGCAGGAGTGATGGGGCAGCGCAGTGCCAGGGTGATAAATCTTGCAGCGGTGGCTCTTTATGGATCAGCTGACATTTCCAACGTGCATCCTCTTCATTACCAGCACTTGTAACGCTGAACTTAAAATCCTTTTACACAGCACTCACTTGTGTTGCTTAATGGAGCCTCACAAGGAAACATGACTTAATTCTTTAACCCTTCCTTGGCTGCCTGGCAGTCCTGCAGAGCCAGGGCAGTGTCTGTGTGTGTGTCTGACTGTGCTGTTTTGCTCTGCTCCAGAGCAGAGCTTTTGTCTACCAGAGCCTCTGCATGGACCCACTACACCCATTTCTCCTTCATTCCTCAATGAAAACAGCAAAATTTCATAGAATCCCAGAGTATCCTGAGTTGGGAGGGTCTCCAAAGACCATCAGTCCAGCTCCTGGCCCTGCACAGCCCCAACAATCCCACCCTGGAGCCCTGAAAAGAAATTTTGTTTGATTTCTTCTGTTGCATTCCATTTGCACCTCGTGTTTTCTTCCTGTCTCAGGGAATGTGGAGAATTTTTGCATGAAGTGCCTCAACTTATGCAGGCCAGTGTTGGAATTTACAGGCACGTATTCCTTCTGCTGCTGGTAGCCAGAGCATGGCTTGTAGCTCAAATGTCAAAGCCTGGCTGTAAGCCCTTCACTTGAAAAGTTTTAGAGTTATCAATTAGGTAAGGATTAAACAATTAATGTGGGTGGCAGAGTACAGAGGCAGTAGTGTGGGGTGTGAGGTACACAGGGAGTGTAAATTGGGTGAGATGGTGGGGAGACTCATGAGCCATGGTGGGGAATTTTAGGATTCTTCATGGGAATCTGCAGGTAATTCCTGGAGCATGTGGAGGAGCTGGGGGTGTCTGTGCTTTGAAGGTGAGCAGCTGCAGTTAGGAAGATAAACTGAAGGTGACTAAAAGGTGATGACATTGGAGCTCCTGACTTTGGCAATGATGGGCTTGGTGCAGTACTTGATAAAATTGGGAAGATGTACTTTTGTGGCTGGAAAAGATGGAAAAGGAGAGAAGGAATGATGTGAAGGGTGAGGACAGTTGATGTGAATGGATGAGGGTAGTGGAGGAGAGAGGGAGTAGGGGTTATTCTTGGTTATTAGTTGATTTTTTTAATATGTTTGTATTGTTTTATTGATGAGGGCTGAGGTACCATGGGGTGGCAGTGATCTGGTGAAAGGTATATCCTGTTCTCTAGGCATGGACCAGGTCTCCCTGTGCAAGCACAGACTTTTCAGTCCATTTTGTGGGTATGGCACCATTTCCAGGACTGCAGTTTCCTGCTCCCAGATTGATGGCACATTACAGGCCTGTGCACGTAAATTATTTATGACGTGGAAATTTGGAATAATTAGCTGTCATTCCTCAGTGGAGTAAATGAATTGCAGTGTTCATCATGCAGCAGACAGCCCATTTCTTACTCTCAGCTGTGACCTGACTCTGGTGTGCCTTTAGTCGAAGATTTCTCTCCTGTGCTTTGCACTCTTTTCCCTCCCACAGAAAATGCCTTTAAATCTCCATGTGCAGCTTTCCCGCAGCACTTGGCTCTGGTGTTTCTGTCCATCCCATCCACAGCTGCATTTCCATACAATTCCAGGCTGGTTTGGGTTGGAAGGACCTTAAAGTCCATCCAGTGCCACTCCTTCCATGGGCAGGGACACCTTCCACTGTGCCAGGGTGCTCCAGCCTGGCCTTGGGCACTGCCAGGGATCCAGGGGCAGCCACAGCTGCTCTGGGCACCCTGTGCCAGCCCTGCCCACCCTCACAGCCAAGAATTGTCACTTCCTCCATCACTCCTTACACTTCAGGCTCGCTGTCACTCACATTTATCTTTTGATCATATTTGCTCTGAATATCCCTTTGGTGCAGCTCTTGTCCTGTCGCAGGGAGGTTGTGTGGGCACTGGGTGCGTGCTAATCCTGGCTTGGCAGAGTCCTGTTGGCATCAGCAGGGGCAGATTCCTGCCCTGGGGAGGGTTAATGCTCCCCCAGCCCCCTGTGTGTCAGCAGCTGTCCCTGCTGCTGGGACACGGGGATATCGACAGGTTAATAATGGGATCTGTGCTATTGACTCCCCTCAGTCCTGCTGGGCACTTTGCTGGTGCTTATCTGCCTCTGGAACATGGTTTGCAGAGAGATAAAGGCTCAGCTTATTAAAGGCTAAACCCACGTTCTGGCAGCACTCGGGCTCTGGCTTTGAATTTCCTGGCTTTTGTTCGTTTGTGTAAAAAGGCCAAATTAATCTTTGGTGTAAACAAACTGCCTTCAGTTAATTCATAGGAAGGAGTGGGACTTACTTCATGTAAGTGTGGGCCAGAGCCCAGGCAGGGAGGGGAGTGTTGCACAGGAATAACAAAGAATAAATCTCCTGTTCTTTGGCATCTTTTGCTTTCAAAGAAGAGAAGTGTTCTGGAGAAGGAATCCCAGAATCCCAGAATGGTTTGGGTTGGATGGGACCTTGAAGGCTTTGGAGTTCCACCCCCTGCCGTGGTCAGGGACACCTTTTGTTCATTTTAACCATGAAAGGCACATTTGTCTCATGTGTGTGATATTAATTTTGCCCTGATTTGCCTTGTCCCAGCCTCAGGTAAGGTAGAGAGGCTGCCCCACCCCTGGAAGTGTCCAAGGCCAGCTTGGACAGGGCTGGATGCTTGGGATGAGCTTTAAGGTCCTTCCAGCCCAATCCATTCTGGGATTTGCTGATCAGTGACAGATTCCTGGAAATGTTAAAAACTGAGTGGTGTTTCCAAATGGATCCCTGGAAACAGTATGCAAGCATCCATTCTTTAAACTGGGATTCCCAAAATCTCCTTTTCTGTATTTCTGAGGGGCTGGAAACAAGAATTGGTGCTGTTTACAGGGAGTGAGGAAATTTATCTTGTTCCCACTACAGCTCCTGCTCACTGTCAGTGCCATCAGGCTCAGGATTTTTCACTTTGAGAAAATGTAATTTCTTTTTAAAGCAGTCACACGCCTCACATTGATTTACCTAATAACTGGATCTGCTTTGCAGAAAATGAGTGTGAAAATGTCTCCAAGATTTCAGACCTTTGCCCCCCCCAGAATTCTGGTGTTTTCCTACAATGTTTTTATTTCTTTTGTTTGCAAAACTGACTGAATTATCTATAGTGGCTCATCTGACATGGATGCCAATAAAATATTTATGGTTGATATGCTTATGCATCTAAACTAAACACGCAGTGTTTTTGTTCCATTATATGATTTTATATTTTCCATGAGATCTAATCGATACAATGTCCCATTAAATACAATCCAGCAAATTGCCACCCAGTTACTGTGTTCTGTTCTTTCAGAAAAAGGGAAATGTGATTTTCCAGCAGTGCACCTGTGAGGATCCAGCTGCTGTTGGAATTAATGAAATGTAGGTGCACTGCTGTATGTGAGGGTGTTTGCCTGGTTCCAGTGAGCCCAGTCCAAACTGGAGTCCAGTCTGTCTGTGCCCAGTGTGGCCCTGCAGGGCTGAGTGACTGCAGGTGCTGCTGGCACGGCCACAGGAGTGGTGAGGTAGGGAATGACAAAATCTGCTGGAGTTTCTTGGCTTGCAGAGACCCTGAGTGGGTGCACACAGCCAGTCCTGGCCGTGGCACAGAGCATCACCTTGGCTGGGGCACTGCAGCCACGGGCTCTGCGCTGTGCCGGGCGCCAGCGCCACGTCCCCTGGGGGCTGCGGGCTCTCTGCTCCTTCCAGAGCTGTGTTCCCTGGCAGAGATGTGTCTCACTGCAGCTGTGTTCCCTTGCAGAGGTGTGTGTACTGCAGGAAGAGGATGAAGAAGGTGTCGGGGGCCTGTGTCCAGTGCTCCTACGAGCACTGCTCCACGTCCTTCCACGTGACGTGCGCGCACGCGGCCGGCGTGCCCATGGAGCCCGACGACTGGCCCTACGTCGTGTCCATCACCTGCTTCAAGCACAAAGCAGCAAACCACAATGTAGGGCTTGGGCTCTGTGCTGGAGGGTTTGGATTGGGGGATTTGGGGTTTTGTTGAGTTGTTTTGTTTCTGGGTTGTTTTTTTTTTTTTTAAATAGTTTCTTTCCGCCTGTGTTGGCGTGAAATGTTTTGTGCTTTTGATGCAGAGGGATTGTCCAGGAAGCCATTGTTGGAGGTGGCTTTAATCTGCAAGAGGGCTGGTTTGGATGGGATATTGGGAAGGAATTCCTGCCTGTGAAGAGGGTAAAACACTGGCACAGGGTGCTCAGAGCAGCTGTGGCTGCCCCTGGATCCCTGGCAGTGCCCAAGGCCAGCTTGGACATTGGGGCTGGGAGCAGCCTGGGACAGGGGGAGGTGCTCCTGCCCATGGCAGGGGTGACACTGGGATGGACTTTAACGTCCTTCCCACCCAAACCATTCCATGGTTCCACGGGACTTTGGGCCCAGCTTTTGCAGCTGTGGCTGGCAGCTGATCCTGCTGTGTCCCACAGGTGCCGTTCCGGAGGGAGGTGGCCCTGGGGCAGACAGTGATCACCAAGAACAGGAACGGGCTCTACTATCGCTGCAGGGTCATTGGCACCAGCACCCAGACCTTCTACGAAGTGAACTTCGACGATGGCTCCTACAGTGACAACGTTTACCCCGAGAGCATCATTGTAAGGCAGCCCTGGGACACTCCTGTGCCACAGACAGCACAGACTGATCTGTGCCTTGGGGTGGAACGGCAAAGCAAAACTTCAGCTTTTTCATTTTGAGTTGCTGCTTGCCTAGAAAATCTCATCCTGCTCTTCATGACAGATCTTGTTTCTGACATTATCTCATTTAGGTTTTGGTTGCTTTACAGAGATGTGATGTTGCTGAATGCAGATGACTTCACAGAAAGCAGTGTTTGTTCTGAGTTTCATCCTATTTGTTTTGTGGTTGAATAATCTTATTTTTCAACTGACAAGTGTGATTCATGGGGGAAGCAGATTGTCCGTGAGCACTTCTGGTTCAAAACAGGGAATTCACTTAATAGAGGGAATGTCTGGAAGAGGCTGGTTTGTCAACTCATGCATTGCCTTCCTGATTGTGCCACTGATTCACTGAGTTGCCCTGCTTGTTTTTGAGATACAGGAGATGTGATGTTGTGGGGTTTGTAATGAGAAATGTCCACGAACTGGGCGCTGTCAGCAGAAGGAGCTGCCAGAGTTGATTGCTGGTCTCTCGGGCTGGCTTTGTTTGTTTGAGATGCCCACAATTAATCACAAGTGCAGAAATGGATCTCATTGCTCATGACAATGTTATTTGATTTCAGCACACCTCTGGCTCCTGAGCTCTGCTGGAGCTGTGTCTCTGATCCCTCTCTCTCTGTCCTCAGAGCAGGGACTGCCTCCAGCTGGGGCCCCCTCTGGAGGGGGAGCTGGTGCAGCTGCAGTGGACGGATGGGATCATCTACAAGGCCAAGTTCATTGCAGCCCAGATCAGCCAGATTTACCAGGTGGGTGTGGCAGGGGCATCCCAGCCCTGGCAGCTGAGCCTGCCCCTGGCATGGGCTTCTGGAGCTGGGTAGAGCAGGAGGAGGGTTTGGGAGCACAGATGATTTGTCCCCTCCGAGTTTGTCCAGCCTGAACTTGACACCTCCATTAAACTGTGCTCTGTGTCCTTCTGCCTTATGCAGAAAAGTGTATTAAAGTCTTGGGCAAAGGAAATAAGAATCCCTTAAAAACTTTCAATAGTTTTAACATTTTGCTGTGCACGTTTCCATGAATAAACATCCCTGGCACATCTGATGCATAATTCATGATATAATCAGTGCTTAGCAAAAAAAAAAAAAAGGGTTTAATGGGAGGGGTTTTTTGTACCTGGCTGACTATTTCTGCTGGGTGAAATACAAATGTACTTTAGTAGCTGGAGTTGTTTCCGTGTGACCTGTGAAAATGCTTTGTTTAAGATGAAAGAAATTCTTATTACCATACTGGCCTGAATACAGGGCTGCTTTTATTGCAAGTGAAAAGCTGCTTTTTTTTCAGGCTATGAATCAAAAATCAGTAGAAATGTGAGGTGCTGGGCCAGCTGGAGTACAGATATTTTGGGATCCGTGGAGCACTGAATGAATCCACTTGGATAAGGCAGAGGTGCCTGAACAGCACTGAAAGCAGCACTTTTTGGGCTCAGCATCCTCACCAGAGCTTGGGGGTGCTCATTCCACATCAGCCCTGGGAGCTGGCCCCCCATCCCTCCTGGGTGTTCCTGGGGGGCCCAGGCGTGGCACAGGCTGGGAATGGGCTCTGCAGGTGCTGCCTCTGAGTTCATCTTCTGCCTCCCTTGCAGGTGGAGTTTGAAGATGGCTCTCAGCTGATGGTGAAGCGTGGGGATATTTATACCTTGGAGGAAGAGCTTCCCAAGAGAGTCAAGTCTCGCCTGGTGGGTACCAAAATAGCAAACAATAAACCAGCTGCAGCTTGCAGAAACCACCCTCCCCCCCTCATATTTTCTTCATGTATTTTTTAGAGATTAGGTGAATGCAGCCTCCAATTTCTGTGGCTGTAAAACTGCTTGTCATTCCCAAAATACACGGAGTGGAAGAAACCCTGGCCATGAATGCTTGAGAGGCGCAGAAATGGTTTTCCCTTGCACGTGTTCAGCTCAGAGTTTTGTTTTCTCTGGTTAAAAGATTATGTTCAGATCATTTTGCACCATATGAATTCAGTTAGATGGAGTCATCCTGTCCAAGTGTGAGGTGAGCTGGGCTGCAGCTCAGGGGTTTCTGGAGAAGTGATTATCACCGTGGGACCAAACTCCCTTTTCTCACCAAACTGGAGATTTAGAGTGTGGCTCTTACCTATAAATCTCTTAATCTACAAGATCAGGCTGTCTTTAAGTTCATACAGTGGAATTACTGAGCCTAGAAAAGATGAGGGATTTCTTTCATTTTTTTTTTTTAAATTTTATTTTTTGGTTCCAGACCTGCTGGTTATTTTCCGACCTGGTGCTTTACCCTTTAAGTCCATTTCATTTAACCAGTTGATGGGGCTGGAGAATACCCAGATTATTCCCAGCCCAAGGGGGACTGTGGGTCTCTCCCTGTTTTCCTGCTGTGCCCCTAATGGTTGTTTTGTGTCTCCTGCAGTCCCTCAGCACTGGGGCCCCTCAGGAAGATGTATTTTCTGGAGATGAGGTGAGAGCAGCCAAGCGTCCCCGGCTGGGGAATCCAAGAAATCCTGAAGAATATGGACAAACCCCAGATTATTTGGCCTTTATGGAGAGCCTGCTGCAGACACAGTACCAGCCTGGGACTCAGAGCAACATGTTTTAACCAGGATTCATTTAAAATATTCAATTAACCCTTTTTGAGTTGGTGGAAAAAAATATAAATAGGAAACTGTGGAATGGAAGACCAGCCCTGTGCAATAGTCTGCTGTGAATTTCTTTCATCTCCTCTTGGTTTGGACTGCAGGAAATCCCTGTCTGGCTGCTACCTCGACCTTGCCAGGAGTTGCTGACCAAGAGCTGGGGAAGCTTGGAAAAACCCTTCAGCTTTTCACACGGAGACTTTGGAAGAGTTTCTACAGATGGAGCTTTGTGACTGGTTCTTTTTTATGAGGATAGGGTTAAAATTTAACAAAAGGACTTTTTCAAACCTGTCAAACTTTTTGTCTTTCAAGGTGCTATTACATTGAACTACTGAAGCAGCCTTTGGAATCGTGTTTTCTGTACATAGACGCCACCTTTGTGAAGTTTTCTATGAATGAGCATTATTAAAAAAAAAAAAAGCGAGCAAAAATAGGAAAACGAAAGTTTCCACAAAACTTTTTTTTTTTTTTTTCCTTTCTAGATGATGGCTTTAAAAAAAACCAGAAAATAAATGAAATCCTCCCCCCACCCCCACGCCCCCCAAACGAATCGTGACTGATGTTACAGCGGGGAGAGGGAGAGCAAGAGCAGATGTCCTGGAATGTTCTGGGTTTCTTCTTTTGTAAAGAAACACTGTCTTTGTAAGCTGGGGAAGGTGGGGGAAGAAATGTTCACAGCTGGGATGTTTCTGCCCTTGGCTCTCTGGAAGCCCTGGGGTGGACGTTGGCATCGCTGCCACGTCACCAGGGAGGGGCGTAGGGAAGAATTGGCCAGGTTTGGGTCATTCCTGTCATCTTCCTTCCCCCTCTTTGCCATCACAGTTGCTTTCTAGTTCAGGATCAGCATGGCTTTGAGTTCCAGTGTGCCACCCTGGTTTGACAAGTGTTCTGTTGCTGCTTGTGTTCGTTCCCTCCGAGAGCTCCCAGGGCTGCCTGCTCCCAGCAGCACTTCTCCCTTAGGAAAATTCTCTTTCCTTTGTCTCTTTTTTTTTTTTTCTTTCCTTTTTTTTTTTTTTTTCAGTTGTGCTCCTTACAGTGTGAGAATCATTCCATGACAGAAGCTTGGGAGGAGGTGTTTGTATTTTTTTTTTTTCTTTTATCCTATTAAAGAAGAAATTCCCCAAACGCCTGATTGTCGTGACGTCCTTTCCTTAAGTAAAGACTGAACCTGTGAGTTACTCCTGGGGAAGAGGAGTGCAAGCCCTGCCTTGGATTGGACTCAGCTCACTGAGGATGGAAGGAGCACTAAAGGCAAACCCCAGCCCTGAAGTGTTGAGTGAGCAGCTCCCACCTGGACACTTGGAAATCGCCCCTGGCTGAGGAGCTGATGTGGAGCAGTGCTGGGGGAAGAACCTGATCCAAACCCTGCTGAAGTCACTGGAAAGTCTTCCACTCTCTTTGATAGGACCTGAGTCAGTTCAGAGGGAGAGAAGGAGGCAGTGCTGGTCCCGAGCTGGGAAGGGGCTGTGGCAGAGCTGGGAAGGTTCAGGTGCAGGGGCAGAGAGCACCCGGGCCCTCCCCTCCCTCCATGGGCCAGCCAGACAACCTGGAATGCTGCACTGCAATCTTTTCCACTTAATTCCCTGAAATTACTGGATGGAGAGAGAGAGAGAGAATATTCTTGTTTTTATTATTATTTTTAAGCCCCTTTGCAAGGTGGTCGTTGTTCCGGGGAGAGGCTGTTAAGCAACGCTCTGGCTGGATCTTTAAGGGAATAAGTGGGAAGGATTTGTGGGCTAGCAGATGGTAGATTAGCATCTTAAGAGACTCCATGGGTATTAAACTGTCCTAGTGAAAGAGTGGAGATAGAATAAAGCAATTTAATTTTTTTTTTTTTTTCACTTCACTTTGGTTTTTTTTTTCCCTTGAGGATTGGAGTTCCCATCCTTTCTCCTGCCTCTGTTACGGGTCCTTTTCATGTGTGTGGTTGTAAGGCCTTGGAAACAGGGTTCTGCTTTTGGTTTTTTGATTTTTTTTAATTATTATTTCTGAGTTTTTGACGTTTTCAGTAGATGTCTCCACAAATAAAACCAAACAGAGACTAATAAAAGTTGCAAAAATTGGCAAGGTTCTCCCGAGCCTGGTTGTTCCTCCTACAAGAGCTGTCTCCTGTCGGTTGAAATGTGATTAAATAGAAAACTTGCTGTATAAAAGACTTAAGAATGTTGCCAGGCCACCAGAGAAATATTTAAAACAATTCAAAGAAGAATTTAACCAGCAGAGGATTTTTTT
>VWYO01002100.1:70653-103012 GCA_013400275.1 Rhadina sibilatrix | reverse complement strand
GTGTGTAGGAAGTTCCTTGAGTACCCTTTATGTCCCAGATAGGATGTATTCTCTGGGCCATCCGTCCTTATCAGATGCCGATTGCCTTTCTCCGTGGCTCTTCACCTCTCATTGGTATTATAATTTGCTGATCCTCTCAGGAAATGAAGGAAATCTCTTGCGAAACTGCCAGCCCTGCACCCGTTTGGGCTCCCAGTGCCTCCAGGACCTATAAACTTTGTTCTTAATTTACCTATAACATTACTATTACAAAGAACATAGTTCACCCTTCACCAATATCACATTGTCATAAAAGCATGAATTAATCCATCACCACACTGTTGCTAAAGATGATGTCCTGGAGTTTGCATAACAGGGCAAAACTGGTTCTCTGAGAGAGGAAGAAGAGTCCTGTTTGTTTAGTTGAGGCACAGAGCTGGCATAGCAGAAAGTGTTATCTGTTCTTTGTAGTAGTGCTCAGTGGAGGGTTAGATTGATTTCAATGTTGTGTTCTGTTTAAATTGCTCTTCTGTGAAGTACACTGAAAGATTTATTGAAACAATGAAAGCTTTTCCCACTTTGGAAATATCAGCACCACCAAATTCAGTTTGCCATCGCTGTGCCGAATAGACACTGAAGAAATATACAGCATGAATTACCACAGCTCAGCAAAAATCAACAAATGCATCTTTCTCCCCCGCAGCTGATTGGCATGTGAAGTTACCAAAAAGAAATGGAAAGCAACAGACACTGTGCTCTTATGCACAGCCATGGCAGGGGAGGGTGGTGTACACCTCAAGAAATCTCTGAGGATATTTGGGGTTTCTAGGTCTAAAATCTCTGAGGCTGGGAAGGTGGCATGAAATCAGGACTTCTTTCCAATACAGCAGATTCATTCTTGTACAACAGCACAAGAATGGGAAATGGTGTTTTTCTTCTAAACTTCACTAGCTACATCTTGCATACCTAAAAGCCATATGAAGAGCCTCATCACCAATTTTTGTATTTGTTACTCTGAATTTTGATCTCTTCACTCTTGCCAGTACTCCACACATTGAAGAGTTGTTCCATAGGAGGAAGAGCTTGCTTGATAAAACTCTCTTTACACACAGCCTAGATGTTTAAAACTAAATAGAACAAAACCAAAGAGAGATAAAACTTCGACTATTTTTTATCTACACAGAATTCTTTATACAATATTTTGACTATTTAAACAAGTAACTCTTACTTTTCATTTCCATAAACATATTAGAAACCAACTTCAAAGTCAGCCTTTATGCAACTTTGCATGGACGAGACAGGACCAATGATTGCAATTTCATTTTATACATGGCAAATAATAAAATTCTTCATAGAATTCTATGTATGTTTCATCACCTCTGTGCCTGAGATGTTTTTGCAGCTTCTAGCTTTGAGGGGCAGTGCCATTCCCACTTTCTCTCTATCAATTTGTATTCAGTGTTCTCTCAGTCCTTCCTTTAGTGTTGCTGGAGAGTGGTGTGAAAGGGAAGAAAGAAGAGAAAAGAGGAAGAGACTCATTGTCATGGAATCTGGCAGCAACACTGATGCAAATGGTTCTTTCTCACCCAGCAAACTAAGAATAATGAAAAAAATCCTCAATTTACAGCAATATGAGCTTCTCATGCAATGCTTTTTTGTTTCACTGTTAGCAATGAAGGATGATTTTAGCTGGGTGCCTGGTAGACGGAAAATACTCTGGATTCAAGTAATGCTAAAATTCAAGTATATCCTTTATTTCTGTGTAGTTAACTCTCACTAGTTACAGAAGCACAGAGGTCAATGGTTGATTTTCCACAAATAAACAGTTTTACATATGCACCACCATTAGTAATGGCTTTTTGCTCAACCCCTTCTTTGCTGGGCAGAATTTGATTTTTGTCCGTTGTGTTGTTTCCTGCTTGTTTATGCCCATTAAGAACAGTAACTGTGCTAGGCCTCACCAGCCAGGGAAGGAGACCACCTGGAGGGCTATCATGGTTGAGTAGTTCCTTCAGAGTTTTTCATATTTTCCATACTTTTAAAAGCTAACAGACCAATAGATACAGGGAATAACAATAGACACAGGCATCATGGTTTGAATTTTCCAGAGGGCAGAAGGTTAGGACAAGACTGTCTTCCCCCACACTGCATGGTGACTCCCTATGTTTCTACAGTGAGAAACTCACACAGTACACAGTGAGATAGCATAGAAATTCTGCATGAGATTCTCCACTGTGATTCCTTTCCAACTAGGAACTGCCAGACTTTCTTTTTTGCTTTTTGTTAAAAATAATCTGCCACGTACAATGCTGAGATAGCCCAGTGCTTTGGATGTAGCTGTGAGTTGGGTTTAAAGCCTGTCCCTCCTGCTTCCACCTTCCATATCTTGATATGAGATTTGTTTTGGGAGGGACACAATCAAATGCATAAAGTAACAGCAGGAATAAGGCAGTTGCTTCGTGTGTCTCTAAAGAAGATGGAGGAAAGCACTGCGAAAAATTCATGCATAGGGAGGGAACACTCTAGGCATGCATATTTTTCTGGCAGAACACTCCTGTGTTACACACCTGACTGTATTGGAAACTGACAGTGCTGCTGGACTGTTCTCACAAGAATAACACCACAGAGACAACAAAATTACTGCCCATTCTCCTAGTAGGGGCCCAGTAGCACTCTTACTGTGATCTCCCTGAACTGATTGTCTAAAGCTAATTCTAACATAATGTGGAAGCTTGAAACAGGGAAGCACCTTTCCTTTTTTTGTTGCATCTGGAGACCCGGTTGTATCGTTTATGCAGGCAGTAAAAGGTCACAGCCTGGCCTAGTCACTGTTAATATGTTGTACACTGACTGTCCAGCGTGCCTGCTGTGAGTTATACCGAGCGAGAGAGAGGAAAAACCACCATTTCTGGCTGATTGGAGCTGGCTCGGACCAAAGGAGGTTGATTAAGACTGATGAGGTACCCTTCACCTTCTTTTCATTCTCCGCCCCCAAATACATTTTAGCAATTTTGCTCCAAGCCATAGCTGCAAAAAGCTTCTCACAAAGTACAGTTAATGGAAGCTTCAAGGGGGGAACACAGACAGCCTGAACACAGAGCAGGTGCAGGCAGACAGCTGGGCTGGCAGAGCAGTAATCATGGGAAAACACTTGGCTTGGAATTTAGCACACCACCACACACCTTCATTAGTGGCAAATCAGCACACTGAGGGAGAACGAAAGAACAGCTTTGTGACTGCCTCTCCTAGACAACTGAAGCAAACTGTGAGATGTCATGTAGGTCAGGACACAGAGGCTGGTTTAAAACGATCCTAAACTAACAGCATGAGAAACTCGACCCATGACTTGAATTTCTGTGGAAAGAGGGACACAGAGACAGCAGAAGAAACTCTGGGGGGAAAAAAAATCAGTTAATGAAAGTGCTTCCAAGACATCAAGGTTTTGCTTAAGTTCCAGGAAGAGGAAGATTTACAGTCTGAATTGAGGCTACCTCTTCTCTAAAGACATTTGCAAGAAAGAGAGAAGGATGCTAACCCATAGGAGACCCAAATAATGAGATACCTCTTAAAATATGTAGTCAGTGAAAAATGTTGCACTTGGAAAATTACTTCTCAGCAGATTAATTGCTTTTTCCAGCATGCTTAATAACCTCTCTAATCAATTGTGGTCTGCATGATGTATTTCTTGCAGGACTAGCAGCATTTCATTTTACATTGCCTCTTTTTTGAATCTGGAAACAATAGGCAATAAAAAAGGAGGAAAGAAATGTAACAAATAATGTAAGAAATTATACAAATAATGATTCCCATTTATTTATCCAACCTCTAGCTTCTCTAGCCTATATAAATAGAAGCAATGGTCAACTAGCAAAAATTAAACCAGCATTATTTCCCTTTTTCCAGGGCTTTTTGACAAGGACTGTTATTTTTTTGTGGGTGGAATATGAGATTTAGTTCTTGTATTTGCAAAAAAACCCCAAACAACAACATATAATGCTATAATCAGTGTGTTGCTTTGTCTAGCACTATGTCTGTTATGTATCCATAAAAACCATTATTTCAGTTGGTATTCCCATGTCAGCTCAGAGGCTCAAGAGAGACCCCTGCAACCCCTTCTTATATGCTTTAGAAAACAGTTCCTCTCATACTAGCTGAAGAGCTGTATGAAATCAGAATGTTCAAGACATAGTAATAAAACAATGGTTTTAGTTGGTAAGGCACAAACTTCAATCTTATCACAGATGTTAGTTAGCCATCTCAAAATTTGTTGTCCATAGTTGGTGAAATCTATCTCCCATGGTCCATATATGAAGATTATAATTAAACCTATACAGATGAGACAAAAATGACTATACAGAACAGGTGGCTGTTCCTACAAATGTAGAAAAGCCTGATACTACTCCCTCAGGACTGTGACTAGGGGGGGAACCTTCATTTGGTTGCAGGAAAACAAAGGAGTGGCCTTACTTTGGATGCTGTACTGCCGTGGCCGGACCTGGTGGAGGCAGACAGAGCAGTGCCAGATAACATGCTGACAATTCAAACCCATGGGGGACCTACCTGTACCACAGGATACAGACACCTCAACAGATGAACAATCCAGCAGACAGCTGGTCCTATGCATACATCATGTAGCTGCACCACTCCAAGGAAAGGCAGAGGAATTAGACAACTTAAAAACTATTGAACTGTAGAGATTCAGGGTTAGAGTTTCTGCTGACGTATGCTAGCATTAGGCTTGTAGGGCCTCTCCTTCACTCTAATTCACCCCTAAAGAAAGAAGCAAATCAAGCACTTCAAGAGCAAATTCATCCTTTTAAATTGCCTTTCCTCACTGCCCTTCATGCCCTCTTCTCTCTTCACTTAAGCACTATATTTCAGCGTGGGTGCCTCAAATTGGTTGCAATTTATAAGCATGTTATCCTCACAGCCAGATATTGATGGGAGCAGCATGGAGCCCTGGGGCTCTGTGGACACCCTGCAGGCAATTTTTGGGATACTGCAGGTGGATTAATTATCTCTATTTCTACAGGCTGATGCTCTGAGGCATAACATCCATTCTAGGCACATAAAACATCAATTAGCAATGCCAAGCATGTCCAGACAACTGTCTACTTTGAAATAGTCACACACACCTTCAGGATGATCTGTTAAACTATTCAAATTCACCACTGCAGTTGCTATGGGCTCAGCTGCAATAAACACAAAGAGCAGAAGTCAGGGATCAGAAATTACATTTTCATTGCATGGCCCTCTGAGCATCCCCAAAGTTTTCAGCTGGCTTGATTGGGAACAGAAAGGGTCTTCATGGGCACAAAGATTACTATTAGGACCCATATTAGCATCTGCCACTAAGTACCAAAGTTAATTGGTCCTCTTGTTTGCAGGATAGCTATCTATGGTAGCATGCCACTTATTCTGCCAGATGAGGATGAACGAAGGAAGACTTTGAACATGGACTAGGGTCCAAACCAATTATCTGGTGGAAATAACAGTGTGAAAAATACCAGGGTGCCATTCCAGATTCTGCAATGTCTGGAGCAGCCTGCGAGCTATGAAGCTTCATAAATAGTGTTGGACTGCTGTGGAAAAACCAACATTGTCCAGGGATGGACTTGCTGGGAGAAAAAAGTAATCTTCTGTTTCAGCAAGCCTTAGCAGAAATACTAAGAGAACTGAATTTGTTCGGAGCATAGTCTTTCTGAAATGTGTTGAGCACTTTTGGTGAAAACCCATAGGGGAGTAATAGAGACATTCCAGACAGGGAGGGAAAATGAGCACCACCACGAAGGAAGACCTCATAGTGGGGAAGCAAAACTGACTAAAATCTGGCAAAGGAATCAACCTTATACATACATGAAGATGCTTAGGACATCAGAACAGTATTCTCCAAATATACTTCCTGCTGTGATTAGGGACAAAATCTTTTAGATATGACAGTATAAAAAAAGATCAGAATGATCTTTCATTTTCCCTTGTAATTTTCCATTTCAGTTAAGTGAATAGAATAATAATATTTAATATTTTGCATTTTACTCTACTATTGCATTATAAATTAAAAATATGATTAATGAAAATTAATTCAAATGTTCGAATTGCATTTGAAGGCTATTTATACCAGTGCAGGACTTCTGAATTTCATTTTGTAGACAAAACACTTTTCTAGTGTTTGCTTTATTCACTAGATTTAATATGGTTATAAGGTGTGTCAAGGAATATTTGACAGAAAACAGATGCTTATACGACAGCAAGTCCAATCTGTATATTGGAGGTTCCTCAACTAGCATTTTCAAAATTTCTTCAGAAGTTGAAAGAAGAATTTAATTTTTTTTTTTCGCTCTAAGCAAAAATACAGTATTTCAATTTCAGCCCATAGTCTCTTTTTTCTATCAAAATAAGGAAACTGAGAATGAAAAAGGTTTTCCTGTACACACATTTCCTTCCATTAGAGGTCAGAAGTTAGTTTTGGCCCATTAGAACCAAATCAACAGCAACTTAAAACCCACTCAAACAAAAAAATGCTCAAAACACACTGAAACAAACCTCATCCCAGAAACATTAGAAAGTCCATTCTCCCGGTCCTGAACCTCAGGCTACACTATGATCTCAGAAATGCTCATTAGGCCTTATTCTTGATGAATAGCCTCTGAGCTCAGCTTCTCTTGAGCTTATGNTGAACATGGCAATTAAATTTACAAACAGTGTCATCGACAACTTTGACAAAAGATGTTTGAAGAAGGGGGAGTGTTGGGGGGCCTTTTTTCTGTCTTTTTTTTTTTTTTTTTTTTTTTTTCCCCTCTCACCTGAGAAAGAAGCCAGTAGGAACTGAACTTTATAAGAAAGTTACTGAACTTTATAAAAGTAACTTGTGTTACTGAACTTTATAAGGAAGTTACCAACTTGAACTGTGGCCAGGATGTCAATGTGTTAAAAGCCAATTCTCTTGTGAGTCTATAAACAATGGTCGTAAGTGAGACCCTTTGAGCTCTCCTGGACCACAGTGGGCTGTAACCAGCACCCTCCCTCTGACTGGAGCCTCTCAGAGCCAGAGAACTCTCAGATTTGCTGTACTTGAGGGACCACGGCCAAACAATGATGACAAAGCCTGGGCCAATACCTCCACTCCTCAAGGCTCACACCTTTGCTTGTTGAGAAGATGCAGACACCTGACATGAGCACCTCACTGAGCTCAAGGGAGAATTTTCACAGGTACCTTGTACGTACTCTAGGTGTGTGTGAATATGCTACAGAAAATGTACCTGGAATCTCTTAAATACTTTAGATTGATAAGTTAGGCCTATAAGTAGGGTTTGAAGTAAACTCTGTAGAATCTTTTGTAAATTGTTTAAATTAGATGATTGTTTTTAGTGCTGTTGAACTCTTTAGGCACAAACTGCCATGCAGGTCCAGAGCTAAGTTTTGCACAGGAGTCCACAGTGACACTTAGGACTTTGTAGGAAGGCCTCCTTTTTTTTTCATCCTTATCCGTTCCCATCTTTACACTTTTCCATCCCCAGGCTCCACACAGGTAAGTTTTGGTTGATTTTAGTTTCAGATTAATTGATTTTGTGTTTCAGTCCAAATTTTTATCTGTGTGCTTCAACCATATAGCAAGTAGTAGAGTGAACAGAGCAATGAACTTCATTATGATTTCACTTCTATATTAAATCTGGTTTTGCTAGTACCTTTGCTGGTGATTCTGTCAACAACCTAAAACACTCACTCACACAGAAAGACACCTTTGCAAAACAGTAACTTTCTGTTATCTTCTTTAGAATTACATGCCTTTTTTTGGCCAGAGACCATAACACAAAAACAGGACCTAAGACATGTAGGAAAAATGTGTCAGTTCTACTGAGCTGTTCAAAATCTCTAAAATATCTAAAGCATAGAGTGTCTAGAACAGACTGGGAATATTACAAGAGACCTGTGAAGTCACATGGAAACTGCAGAAGACAGTGAGCTCTTCTGGAGTGATCACCACATCACCATGACTTCCAAGAAAACAATGAGAGACCAGGATAAAATAATCATGAAGAGGTAGCTCCTTGTACAATATCTCATTGTGCTGGTAGTGCTTTTTATCAAAAGATAGGTGTCCCTAGACACCACCTTTGCATGTTTTTTAATTATCTGCAGGGATGGTGATCCCACCACTTCCCTGAGGAGAGTGTTCCAATGCCCCTAGTTGCTTCAAAAAGATTCTTCAAAACCAGTGGAGAATATGACTGAAGTGCTGATGGAGATAAATCTGTTAGTGCATTTCAATGCCATATCAAAACATAATAGTGTAATACAGTGACTTTCTCAGAACAGACCAACAAGTCCAATTCAAGTGAAATAAATCACTAATGTCCTGGCGCTGCACTGGTAGACTGCCTTACTTCACATTTACTCAAGACTGCAAATCCTCCCATCTCAGAACAATTTTCCCCTCCACAGAAATAAATGCTTGGACACCAAGGGACCTATTAATCCTCTAAACATAACATTTCCCTCTGATTTTCCTTCAGTGAGTGAAGACAGGAAGCTACTGAGTCCAGAAAAGTTTTCTGAGTACTATGGCCTCCAGAGTTCAAAATTGTACATTCCACCCTTTGCCCAAGCCATCCACTGTGGTGAAGTTTTCTAAGAGAGCTTATCTCTGGCTGTTTGCAAGGGACAAAATGAGTCAGGGAAGCAGCAGAAATCAGCAGAATCTTTGCAGCCAGCAGATATATGACCCTAAATGAAAACTGTTCTGAAGCAGCCGAATCTGCCAAAAATAAAAAGGACAAAAAGAAAAGAAATAAAAAAGAAAAAACGCAGAGTGTTTCTGGAACTGAGATTTGTCAATGAGAACAGAAAGTGCCAGGTGCGGGGGAAAGCTGTTACAGTTCTGCACACCAGAACTAACCTAGCTCCAGTTTCTCAACTAATCAACACGCAGGAGATAGGGGATAACCCTGACAAGGTTAAAATGCAAGAGCTGAGTGCTAAAGTGGATAGACCAAACTGTCAGAAAATCAGGTTATTTAAGGTATCAAAAGAGAGCTACCCCAAAATATGGTAAGCAGAACCACTCAGTCTCTGCAAAACACTGGTAGCCTCTCAGGCTTATGTGCTGTTTTAAGCCAGTAGAGACAATTCCGCTTAGTGGGGTAAAGGCAAGGGGCATTTAGGATGCAACTGTCTATTTCTGGTTTGTATTTCAATAGGCTGCCAAAGCCTAAAGGCTATGTAGGATAGCAGGAAAAGTTGTTCTGTCCAAATATGCTGACTCTTTGAAGGAAAAAAGTCAAACAGGAGCAGGGAGACAGTGAAACACAAAGGAAAAAATAGATCACTACTATACATAATAAGTGACATAAGCAGGTTCTGGGCATGATAAATTAAACTTTTTCTGAAAGTAGTTCACCATAGGTGCGTTTTAAAGATAGAAATTGAGAAAGAGCTGGAATTCTTCCTTTCATGAACAGGAGGTGAATGCCTTAGCTTTTATTACCCTGTTGATTTAAAGAACAAAACAATAGGGCCATATCCACTTCAAAATAAATATTCTTTTGAAAATAATTGCAGGTTCTGTGCAGCATTCCCCTGCCAACAAATGTAGAACTAGTGAACAGTCTAATCAAGCTTTGCAAAGTATAATGATAAAGAGCTGTAACATTGCTGGAGTAATGTTTAAACAATTTGCTGGTGTGTTGGGGGAGGGAGAGAGGGGGAAGGGCATAAAAACTATGCATTTGATTTGGGTGTCTTCATGATTGTTACGTCTGATATATTCTGATCTTTTAATAGTCTAAATTCTGTGGTTCGGGAGATTTGGCTTGAAATCACAACTCTGCTGCAGATGTCATTGTGTGACCTTGAGAAAATCCACTTGACCCCTTTTCGTCTGTGAAACAGCAACAACGCTTCTGCCCTCCTTCTTTAGGGCAACAGGAGCAAAAATATTCCAATTTTCTCTGTAGACAACTGCAGTCATGCTGAGAAACTAAAAGAGAAAGGGAAAGAAACAGCAGTTACATAATCTTACCGTATACATACATACATACATACATACATACATATGTACATATATATGTACACATACATACATATGCATATGGATTAAGTAATGCACATATTTTTAACATGAGAGGGGTTTTGGAGGGGGATTTTTTTTTTTAATCTTTCTTTTTCAGGGATAAGATTGTGAATTACTCTGTGTGATACATGTACCTTGAAAATTATAATTGTTATCATTTTGTCAGAAGCTATCATAGTTTAGCTATCAGAATTTATCATAGTTCCAGTCAAGTTTTACCTTTTAGCATTCTGCATGGACATGTTTTTTCAACATCATTACACTATTACTTCATGTCAGAAGTCCTGTAAAAAAAAATCTGAACATGTGTTTTAACTCAAGATACTTGCAAGATGGCTGCTAACAGTTAAAATACAAGCACATATATTTATGATCTCAGTCACTGAATAAAGCCCAATCTGTAGTAAAAAAGACAGGAGGAAAAAGCAGTAGTTTACCAAGGGAAAGAAAGCAACGTAATCTTCTGCAGAGGTAACAAAACATAGCACCAGGAACATAAATATCAATATAGCAGAAGATATGAGAGTTTCCAAGTAGGAAAGCTACCAGTTTTCCTAGTTTACTCATAGAAGCAGAAACTGCATTTAAAAATGAAAAAAAAAAAAAAAAAAACCCAAACCACAACAACAACAACAACAAAACCAAAAGAAAATAGGCGTTGATTAGATCCCTAGATGTCTTGTCTTTTATTATTATTTCTCTGGCATTTTCAAGGGCCCTGTCACAATCTACAAGCCTAAGCAGGCGCAAAAATGACATTCAAACTCATGGATAGCCTCTTACTCCCACAGGCTCACCATGCATTCTAATACAACCTGCCTATTTTCAAAAACAAACTTCCTGGGGGTAATTTCTGACTCAGTCCTTGGCATACTCCCACTTCTGGCAACTGAAAAGACATGTATTTTTGATTGTGTAGGCCACCCAAGGTTTGTTGTTTATGTTTGCAAAATGTTCTGCAAAATCATGGGCTTTTGAATAATACAGGGTTTCTCCTTGTGACATTGTTTTTGTTTTATATGAAAAGATGTTGAATTATGGAAAAAAAATCCATATTTTTTTCATTAACAAAAGACTGAATAACTAATTCACTGGGAATTACTGACATTCTTCCCTGATTTATCTCTCTTTGTAGGACAATAGGGTGCTTGTGGACCTTGGGAAAGTATATGATTTCCAGTTCACTGTTAATGCTAATTTACTTCTGAGACATCTGCCATCCAGTTAACACTGTCTCACAGAGCTGCAAAGCAGGGGCAAGTATCTGGCCCTTCCAATCAGCTGACTATAGCCTATGTTGTATTCCCCTGGGAAAATGTTTTTTCCCCAGAAACCCCCTTCATGACTGTAGCCTTAGTTTAACCCTACCTTCCCCTTATCTCTGACCTATGGCTCTGTGCCAGCTATCCCATCCAGAGACATAGACTAGATAAAAACCCCTGCTCCTCCTTGTTCTCCCTCTTTGCCCCCGGGACTACCTTCAAGAATAAAGCCTTGGAAAATTCTCCCTGAGGTAAGGGCCTCTTTTGAATCTTTTACCCTATCCTTGGAGCATATTCCCCCAAAGCTCCCCAGAATCTGAGCTAGCATAGCAGCCAGGGGGGTGGCAGGGGGGTAGTGCTTCAAGCCTATATATATACTGTTAGCAGTATGACATCCAGTTTGCATTCAAATTGTGATGGAAACCAGCACATATCAATGGCTGTGAATTTGCTGTTTATCTTACTCCATCTGCTGGGACATGCAGCTCTTTGCAGAAGCATAGCATAGGACAGAAACATCAGATATACTTACGACACCAGTATACACTCCTCTACTTACAAAGCAAAGCCAAACAAGACCAACAAGAAATCACAGAGTTCTCATGAACATGTTAGTCAGCAGATCAGTGCTGCTGCTGCTGCTCCATGCCTCTGAAACCCCAGTGGGTATCAAGGCAAGCACAGGGACACTGAGCTGAAAGACAAGAAGAAAATGAGGAAAATAGCTGCTAAAATGAAAAAATTTAAAGGCTGCCAGGAGCAGATGACAAACTTTCACCTCCAATTCTTACTAGGAAAGTGAATCAAAGGAAGACAGTGTGCATGCAGAAAAAAAAAAAAAATCCAGTAGGCATAGCAAAGGAAAACAAAATGTCACATACTCAGTATTTGACAGTGGCAACCATGTTCCCAGTTGTTCAGATTGATGATCATGTTGTGAATGATGAAATAGTACAGAGAAATTGTCTGTATTCCTTTCCCTCTGTCCTCCTGCCCTTTCCCAAATAATGGCAAAAGATAGCCAACATAGAAACTATTAAAGAATAATTTCAGAAGTAGCATCTTTCCACCAGCTTGCACATGATATATGTAATATAAAACAGATTTTGTCTTTCAGCATAAACTGTCAAATATGGTGGGAGAAAAGTCACTGTTCCCATTTAGCAGTCAAAAAGCTGGCCCTGAAGTCCCATGTTCTGAACCCCACAGCCTGTAAATTCTGCATCAATACTCCTCACCAGGGCTTTTGAAAAACTGTCAGGAAATGAAAAGCATTAGGAGTCTTATCTGTTGATAATGCTGGAAATAAGGACCATCTTTGCACACAACTCACTAATATTTTTGTGCTTGGGCACCTGCTGTGCAACAACATAGGCAGCAAATGTCTAGCACCATCAGTGAGTCTTCTTCTAAACTGATACTTAAAGTACCATCAAGTACTGATGTTGTACAGGCTTTTTTCTCTTCTGCTACAGTAAGTGCAGAAGCCACTCTTTACTGTGTTCACAATGGCACAAGTATTCTCAAACCTAGTATTAGCACTTTTTATAATTAGTTTTCATATTCTATCTTCTCACAGGGAAATTCTCCACAGGGATCTGAAAAACCTGATACTGCATGAAAACAGATCATACACATACACATGCACACATATGGAAACCAGAAGTTCAGATTTTGGGTGGAGTACTCAGATGGTGAATATAACCAGAAAACCGAAGTCAAATAAGTAGTATCATAAGTCTATTGAACTGGTATTATCCTACAAAGTTTAAAAGAGTCCTCACGATCCAATGGAACTAAGATACTTCAGCGATGTTAGACAGATTACATAAATTACAGAGGTCAGTGTAAATGTATCTCAAAATGTCTAACCTACAAATTTACCATACATACAAACCTACCCACTAGGGAAATGTTCCACACAATTCCACATACATCACTTAAATATCATGTCCTACTTTGAAACCTGTATTCCTCTCAGTTCAGAAAGTAGCCAGGCCAGCTGGTTAAGGATTGTCTAATGAGCCCCAAGTTTATTACACATTTGACATCCATTTTCCTCATCTCATTGGAGAAGATCAGGGAAGGTTTAGTTTGCTTGTAAGTCTCAGAATCACCAACTTCTGAGGTCATCACAGGAATGACAGACCTGGAAGAGAGAATGAAAAATACTCTAAGCACAGTGATACATATTGCCAGGCAACATTTGCCATTTCACTTTGGTGGCATAAGCTGCTCATCAAATGTACTGGTTAGTACAGCTACCAAAACTTTGAAAAATTTGGGGTTTTTTTGCCAAATTCCCTGAGTACTATGTCTCCTTACAAAACTTCGATGATTTGCCACTGTTACCAAAAGAAAGAATAAAGCATTAAAAGAGGGTGGTGGTATGACCTATGTTTGGGCATCTGTCATTCCAGCATTTGATGTCAGGGATAAGTAAGAGTCCTCTGCTCCTATGAGGATTTGGAGTCCTCCTGCCCAGACCTGGGATGTGTTACCTATCTGAACCACCAGGCTGCCAAAGCCAGAAGCTTGAGAACAGATGGGGACATTATTCGTTGGAATGCAGTACATGCCTCAAAAAGTGGCCTAAAAATGAAAGAATGTTTTTACTTTATCACTGTGACAGTGAAAAAAAAAAAAAAGGCACACCTGCCCTTAGTCCTTAGTTTACTCTAGAGAAAGACCAGGCCTGGGAAAAGCAGTATGAGTTTTATTTCATGGGCACTGCCATACTGTACATAGAGGAGTCAGAGATGAACTGAGAAATCAGGTACGTTTGAGACACTGTGCTGAACACACTGCAAGAAGTGCCAAGCCCCACTGTTTCATAAACCCTCCCACAGGCAAATCAGCCCATTGCATATTATGAGGTGGTTACTTTGAGCAGCAGCATGGCACTGCTGCAGCTACAGAAATGCATTGTGGCATAGGTCAGGCTGCCTGATGGGTAGTTGCATAGTGTGTACCACTCTCACAGCAGCAACCTGCAAAGCCCCTCTGATGAATTATACACTAACCTGGTATACATCCTATACAGGTGGAATGGTTGAGCAAGGCACAGAAGAACACCCGCCCTTCATTGCTAATGAGTAATGCATCTGCAACAATTTTGAGACTCCAGTCTAGCTATAGATTAATTATATACAGCAAGTCTGAGAAAAAAGTAATAAAGAAACCTAAAGAAAAACTTTGTTACTTGGAATGTGATCAAATATTGGAAAAGATAGGCCAGAGAAGTTGAGAAATCTTCATCTTGAAGATGCTCATGATTGAGCTGGACACATTGCTGAGCAACCTGTTCTAGATAATCCTTATTTTACTACTAAGTCTGGGTTCAGAATCTCTAGATGGTTTTCTAACCTCAGCCCTTCTGTGATTCTATGAAACAAGCATGTTTTAATTTTACTGTCATGAGACAAGGCACTGAGGATATAAGACACAACTTTCAATCTGCAGCATTATACAAATTTCCGGCAGCCCTGAAGGTGCAGGTGTTATTTTACACAAGGAGACTACACAGTTCTCATAGCAACTCCAGATCAAGAAGACAGAAAGGTAGCTTTTAAAATGCTCAGATATTCTTCCCCATGTTCCAGACGGGGAGATTGGTGGAGGAATCATCACTGTGTGGTGATTCCTTGCCACAAAATTCTCCGCTCTATGCACTTTCTTTAAATACTGAATTTAGGACCAGTTTAAAAATGCTTCGAGATGAGATTTTGTGCTATCACAAGGACTGCTTTCAAATCATTCTGGCAGACTTGAACAAGATTCCTATGTCAGAAACCAGGATAGCAACAAAGCATACATAATTTTCTACTGAGAGGTCATCTAGGACATTCTAGCTAAAATTGTTCTGCTGGCTAGCATTAAAAGTCACATGTCCCTCCTGTTCTCTTTGACTGATCAATTTAGCACCAGCACCTGTAATCTGTGTGCTTTTACTGCAGTGCTAAAAGGATTTCCCTGGCTTTACTTTACTGTAATTCTATGCCCAGAGGCAATTCAATTCCTGCTTGGTACTGCACAAGAAGACTCACTCTTTTCTTTAAAGAATTCAATTACCAACAAGCAATGACTCATCACTACCAGATTAGCACTGCCAAGATTTTGTGTCTCTGGCCATTTCCCATGCAGCTTGAAAGTCTGCATGCTCACAATGCTTAGGAAAATGTTTGCATCTGCTGAACCAGTGGTTTCCACTTTGCAGTAAGCATGCACTTGCACTCTTCTATGTGCCACCCAGTTCCACATAAAAACACTTGAACAAATAGTTTCCCAGAACAGATATAAACATTTGGCAGACACCTGTGTGGAGCTCTTTGAATATAACAAAATTATTGTTGGCAAAATTTAAGTTCTTGAAACAGCCTGCTTTTCACTAGGTCTAGCTGAAAAGCAGTGGGAAGATAATTCCTTTCCCACAGTGTACCTTTCCAGTAAATTTGGTACACAGACAATCCCGGGGGAAAAGGAAGAGAAGAGAAGAGAAGAGAAGAGAAGAGAAGAGAAGAGAAGAGAAGAGAANCCACACTGCTGCATATGAAGCATAAACAGTTTGGACATGACTTGAAGGGCAACAAAAAACATACCCAGATGTCAGTTCCAAGGCAAGGACACTGAGTTGGCCTTCAGTGCAGAGGCCCTCACTGGGACCATGCATGAGGATAAGTGGGGTGCTGTGCCTCTGCGGCAGCATCAGGATGAGGGGCGGCATGGACCTGGCCACACATCCCTCCTGACACAGTCTGAGGGAGAGCATAAAGCTGTAAGATCACTTCCTTCACCTGCTGCTCCTCCCCAGCAGCTAAGAGTCAGCAAAGCTGAGCCCTGCCCACACATCTACACATCTGTGAAAAAAATCCCCAGCTCTTCATCTCAGATCTTCATTTACTGCCGCAATTGATTCTGTTCAGCTCTAAATCCCTATTGTGTGCCACAGTAATAAATCTGCTGAGAAGGTTTTTCAGAGGCTAAAGAGAGGTCATTTGGAGACCATCTGCCTGTGACACCCATGTTCTTTACCCCAGAGTTTCACCAAAGCAGATACAGGATTTGACTGATTGCTGACACAGAGCGCTGAAGTGATTCATGCCAAGTGACCTTTAGCATTATTGTTAGCAGCAGAGCAGCAGGGTGCAAAAAGCTTGGAAGGAAATGTTTGGGGATTTTAATTTCACAAGTAACATGGTTATGGACTACTGGAAGGTATTTAACATGATTTTGTTGTTAGTGTGGTTAATTATCTCATATTGTACAGAAACCATAATTAAGGCAACCAGATAATTCTGGAATGAGCTTGCATAAATTAGGATATTAAATGTGACTTTCTTAATGCCTTTT
Source organism: Rhadina sibilatrix (assembly GCA_013400275.1). NCBI lineage: Eukaryota > Metazoa > Chordata > Aves > Passeriformes > Phylloscopidae > Rhadina > Rhadina sibilatrix. The sequence continues at coordinate 86,353 of VWYO01002100.1, read as the reverse complement.
GGATCCAGTACTTACATCCTAGGACTTTTAACAGTTTCTTAACATGGAGGATTCCTGGAATAATGCTGCTAGCAACACTGAGTAGCTAAACATGTTAGATTGACATAAAGAGTTCATCCACCCTTTTTAAAGAGATACAGATTAAAGAATAATGAGAATAACATGATTTTCCTAACAAGCATACAAAATGAGAATTTAGTTCCACCTTCAATCCTAAATTGAGTGCTCAGGCAAGACCAAAGAGCAAAAGGAAGAAGGGTTTTGCAGCATTCCCTTTCCTTAAATGCAACAAGGCCCCTGTGCTACAATTTCTTGTCATATCCCTCTGGTACTGATAAATTGCATTTGTAGACTGTTTGACCTGCTGTACAAAATTGCTTTGCTTATTATATTAAGATGATGGGAAAACCAAATTAAAAAAAAAAATTCTCTCCAATTTCATCTCTTTGCTGAACAGCTTCCTTCCATTATGCAAGTTTATCTTCTCAACAGATTAGCAATGTTTTTAGAGTAATTTTTCTGTTTTACCCATGGTGGTGGAACAGAACATAACTCATATATGAGCATTATTTTTTTTCTGCTCCACAGGAAAGAGAGCAGGGATTAGAGATCAAAACACTAGCAGTGCTTGTACATGAACTCCAGCCTAAGTGCTGTCAAGTGACAGAAGTTCAGATAGATCCATGAATAAAATAAAAAGTTCTGAAAAGCCTAATCATAATTGATCTATCTTCCTTCTCAATAAAAAATGAAAAGTGTTTTCTGTTGAAAACCAACAACAAACAACAAGTTAAAAAAGTTCAAAAACTTCTTAACGCATAATTTGATGGCTGTGAGTGTTTTCTTATAAATGACAGTTACTTAAATAAAGTCCATAGTGTACCACACCAGCCAGAAGAGACCTTAAACCATTTGTGTCAGACTCAAGAGCACCCACCATCACCAAGCATTGTACTTGTTTGGCTTTGTCTTTCACTCTAAGAGACAGGACACCTCTCTCATATTCTGAGGTCCCATCACTGTTGAGAATGCTTAGCCACTACAAACAGGATGCCAAAAACCAAAATGAAACTAGAAAAAGAGATATATTTTCCACATCGGAATTAAATCGGTTGAGATTTTAAAGATGAAACCAAACAACTACATCTTTTCGTTTTCTCAGTCATTGTTGATAAAATTCCTACTGCTCTGGCTTGCAGAAAATTTAATTTATGAATTATCACCCCACAAAATTAAAGAAATGGATCCTATCCCCCAAACCTTTTAATAAGTTGATTCAAACCAGGTATGGATAGCAGCAGTCAAATATTGCAGAGAAAAAAATGACAAATTTTCATGACAAATAGTTTACAAAACAACTGTGGCTTATTCCACATCTCAAGATTTGTGTGCAACATAACAAAGGTGAATGTTCAAGTAGAGGTGTTTAAAGGAAAATTAAGAAAGATTTGTAGACACCATCAAGGTGTCTCTTCTCCACCCCAGTACAAAACCAGCCGGACAAAGCTGGTGGCTAGACTGAAAATCTGTCTATGGAGGCTGGTGCTGTTGATGAAATGGAGGCTAATGTTAACCCTTGGGACTTTAATAAATAGGGATATGCTTTGATAGGTGTTGAAGAGTGTGTAAATACTCAATATACATACTACAGACAAGTTGACTCATTATTACCCTATGGTGCATAGACGTATGACACGAGCAAAGCATCGGATTAACAGCAGAATCAAGCTGAAAACAGCAGAAAATCTCCAAAATTACTTCTACAACACACAAAGCATTATCTGCCTTTAATTTTCTCCCACTACATCCAACACAGGCAGCGTGGCCTGTTAAAGTGTTAAAACAGGGAGATGGATTTCACAGCATAATTGAAGATACTGCTAGTTTAATGTAGCTATGACAGCTATCACACAGTAATCAGGCCACAGCTCATTACTACCTGAGTTTTAGCTACTTGACAACTGAGATCTTTGATTGCATAAGTCTCATTTTGCATTAACATGTAAAGCCTGAAAGAATTGAACTCTATTAATAAAGTTATAAGCTCAGCAAGAGAAGCAACTGTGTTAAAAATAGGCTGGGAGAGCTGGCTTCACCCAGGCTGTCAGAGCTTTCAGAAAATAGACCTGAAGGACGACAATGCATGAAGTCTTCAGTGACAGCAAATTGGATTAAAATCATATAGCTAATGGCATTACAGTCAAGTCACAGTGTGATATGTAATTGAAAAGATCTGCTGGTGAATCTGGCAGTGCTTTTAAGGCCCTTGAGGACCCTTAAGCTATTTGTATTAGTCAAACCTGGTGCATGTACACCTGTCATAGCACAACTGTCCCTCTTGTCTTGCTTGTTTCTTAACAGAAGTATGTTAGAAAGGCTAACAGTAACACAATATATCATGTGTTACAAACTATGATTCACCTCTGAAACACTCATACCTCATTGAAGTCACTGAAAACATATGTTTTTCCATAGACTTTGAGGTAAGTCACTCATTAATTTCCAGGGTATAGCAAGTGTTAACCATAAGCTGATTAAGACATCCTCTTAATTCATGATTACAGACTGTCCAAAAGTTTTCAGTGGAAGTTTGAACTTGTTTCTGCCAAGCAGCAGAGTCCAATATCTTCCAATTTAGAGCATAATATCTTTACCATGGCCTTCCTCAAGAGAAACAGGATTTGTTCTCAGCTATCAGCAGATCTTATTCTATGTCAACAAACTGAATGGGGTACTACATGTATCCCTTAGCAAATTTGATAGCTCCTTTGAATTTAATAGAAAATGATAACATAACTGTAGATCTACAGATCTCTTGTGCCCTTTAAATTATCAGTCTTAGAGATTAGACTTTTCCTTCAGTGGTAGATGCCTGCTAATAATTATCTATCCTACTTTAATTTTTTTTTTATTGACAATATTCATTCCTAATTCACTTTCTTTTCCTCTCACAAGACCCCTGGGTTTTCTTTTGAGTCTACCATCTTGTTTCTTTTTCTTATGATGCTTTGAGGGAAAAAAAAAAAAGCTCTATGAGATCTAGAGATTATTAATTATGATTTATTCCCTTTTGTCATAGATTACCACAGAGCTTTCTGTAATTCACAACATTCCCTCACTCTAGGCTATTTGCACAGCAAGGAATCATATTTCATTTAAGACGTAGGAACTGGCATGTCAATTTTCATCAAAATACTCTTATATTTATAGCTCCTATTTCAGAAATATGGTATTTTTATAATCAATGATTATGCCATATTAATTAATTTCAACAATTTTATAGTTGTACAGGAAGCTGAACAGCCAAAGAAAGGATCAGATTTAATTATTTCCGCTGTTTTCAGCCTGGATTGATTTAGGTGTTTATCTTAAGCCTTTTCAGACAAGCCAGTTCAAATTTAATAGTGAAAATCACTGTACTGTCTTTGGTCATTTTTTCAAAATTGTCAAAAGTGGCTGAAAATTTGTTTGGGTTGTCTAAAGAGTAGTTTCTCTAACAAGGGGAAGAAATTAAATACTGCTGAATATACCACTTTTTTGCAGTTTGATGATGATAAAATGATGGCCTGCTACCAAGGCATGGATTTAAAAACATTGTAGAGAACTGCTAACATGACAACATGATTTTGACTCCACTTGAAAACCTTTAAAATGTTATGACAATGCAACACTGAACAACTTGTCCCAGTCAAGCTAGTTAAGGCACAAAACATAGGCAGGAATGGACTAGAGCTGGCTTCAACCCATGTGTGTCTTCTTGGTGAGACTGGGAACAGGCAGCATCAGGGTGGTGAGCATATTACAGAGGATAATAACTGAAGCACGTTGGTATTTTCCATAGAAATGTGTATTGAAGAAGTGTATTTTGCTAATTGCAACCTACATTTTGGGGTAAATGAAAACTCCAGGGTAACATCAGGTATGTTCAAATAACAAATTTAATGTTAAACATTACAGTCTCCATGCATGCACTGTCTAGAAGAACCTGGTCATACTGTACAGTCACACTGATACAACTCATATCAGTATATCCCAAGATCTGAGAGAACAGATGTAAATGAGGGAACAGTGGGGAAAAAAAACAAAACAACCCTTTTCTTAAGTTGTTTAAAAAGCAAATAAGACACTAAAATTTAAAAAATGCACTTTCAGTCATCTGTTTGCTGAGAAACAAAGAAAAGGATGGCAAATGGAAGGTATGTTTGTGTCTTTCAGATTTCTCATGAAGTTTTCTAGTGGAGATTACTGTTCTTCCTTTCTAGGCAAGAAGTTAATTTAAACCCTAGTCTAGCATGAACTGTTTACTTAGTAGTAGGAAAGAGGAAAGGTGGAAAAGGAAAAAGGTTTTCACCTGATTTCACCAGGCTTAAAGTGTTCAGAATTCGTTTTAGAGAATCATTTTCCATGATTGGGTGGATAGTGGACCATATAGTGTGGACATCCCAACAAAAGACTGAATTCTGTATGCTTGATTTGATCACATGTTCAAAGACACTGAAGATACTGAGAAAATTCTACAATTGCAGTGCCATGAAAAGCAGAAGGAAATGCTTCTGCATGAGTTGAAAAACAACAGCAGCATCCATAGCTATTCTGCCAGTAAATATGAGGCATGCAACCCTTCAAAGAGTGAAATAGCATAACCTTGAGATCTGAGACTGAAATATGGAAAAGAAAACTACTGAGTATTCCTGAGGGCTTTGCAGAAGGAAACTGGGAGAAGGAAATGCAATCTACATAGATATTAAAGACATGCAATCAAAAGAGATCTGAAAGGTAAAACAAGAGCTAACAGAAGAGTAAAGCTGCAGTAACAACACAAATATATATCATTTGTCTTGCTGCCAGATAGGGACCATTTAGACCAGACTTTTCAATCTTAAGCTCATAAACAGAAGTAGTAGAATGAAGATCCATGTTGCCTAAGGTGGGAAATGGGCAATGTAATTTTCACAGTTCTTTCCCACCCAATTTTTTCACCAGACCCATCTCAGATAGAGGTCAGGAGTGCTCTTCCAGGCAAAAAAATTCCAAAGACAGACTTAAGTGTTACAGATACTAGCAGCTAGGATTATAGGAGCCAGTCCACAGCTCTCTCACTGTCTCTGAACTGTAGCACCAGGAAGCACTTTGACATTCCTTTTTCTAAAGAATTACTGACACAGGGATCGCTCCTCATTCTCCCATCCTTCTTGCAGGCACTACATATACACTAGCAATGGGAGGGGAGGTGCTGAACGGCAGCAGGTTGGTAGATGAGCAGATAAGGCGGTACAGCTCAGCAGAAGACAGGAAAACAGCCACACCCAGTCATTACTGGCACTAGGCTTGAAATGTGGGTAGAGAGCTGGCAGCTCCTTTCATAGGCAGGAGATCTGGTTTGCAGGTACCAGAGATGCCCTCGGCCCAGAGTCATGCCCAGAATCCTGTTTGCCATGGGAAGCAGGCAGCTCTGCACTTCCCACCTGCACAGTGGCAGAGAGTAAGAGGGACATTTCTGCCCTAGTGAATCTCTCAGGCTGCATCAACAGATGCTGTTTGTCTCCAATTTAGCATACAAGCAGGAGGCTTATTATTCGAAAATCCTGCAATATGATTTCTGTCTGCAGTAATTTCACTCAAGTTTGCTAAATAGTTAGTTGAAACAAACAATAAAAAAATATGCATATACATGTACGTACATATATCTATACACATGTAAAATATGGGAACTTGCAGACCCTTTATATCATATCCATGCTTTTGCCTGCCCCTAGTGCTATAAGACCTTGATTTTGAGCATGAAGGGTAATTCTCCAACAAGTGCCCAGTCTTGCCAAAGTTACTGCATAATCTTCTGGTGCACACACACAAATGGGAACACTACAGCTCTTACGAAGTGTCAGTGGCTTTGCTTGCATGATAGAGCTCCACACCCAGACTTCAGTATGACTGCCTGGAGACTTGGCACTGAGACATGGCCCAGGAGTAAGTGCCCTGAGAAAGTACTCGGAAACACCTGCTATGGAATGCATTATCCTTCAATGAATGAAATGCAAGAGTAGCTATCCTGCTGAGAAGCATGGATTAATGACCACAAAAAAGAGAGGGCATCTCATTTCGGATCACAGATCTCAATTTGAGCACAATTCATCTTGGCTTTGTAAAAGTCAGATTCCATGCTTGCTATAATTGTGAGGCTCTGGGTCTACCCTAACTTTGGGGAAATTTTCTGGAAGAATTTTTGGTTGTTTTTAAGATGTACTAGAAAAACACAGCTTTTGAATTTCTATCTTTATTTCTCCATGATTTATTGTTTAATAAGTCACCTTCACAACCAAACAGTAAAAACTTCAGGGCATAATTTCTGGATGTGCTTGGCCTCAGCACTGATTTGTTGCAAAGAAACAGGTGCTTGCTTTGGAAAGGTGTGCAGTGGCAGGGAGCATGCATGGGAACCTCCACAGTGTCACTTTGGAACATTTCCTCTTCCTTAACAGTAGCTGAGTGATCACTGGATATATGTAAAGAAGGAAGCTAACATAAATTGAGAGGAGCCAGAGAGAGCATGTGCAGCTGTTTGTGCTGTTAATTATGAATATGAATGCATGCTGCACTTCTTTATGATACTGCAGAAGTAACACTCAGCTCCTCTCCCCCACTCTGCGTGACAGCAGACAAATCTGAGTAACTACTTTTGCAAATGGCCTGGAAATAAAATGCCCACCAAGAAACGAGAGAAGATTTAAGCCTATTCACACTGACATTTACCACAGGAAGGCATGAAAAACTATTGTGTTTTTATTTTTTCTTCCATTGCATAGGGACCAAACAGAGTGCTAGAAGGATGCCACAACTTTAAAAATTCTTTAATTTAAGCAGAAGTCCCCACGAAATCCACAACCTTGTATTAAAAGCACTGACATTTCCTTACTTTCATTCTTGTTTTGAAGGATAGAAATACTCATCTTTTAATAATCTGGGAAATTATTTGAGCTCTGAGTTGTACTTGAACCAATAAAAATAGAATAAAGCTGACACAGAGAAAGGACTAATCAAGAATAAAACTGAAAGAGAAGCACTTCACAGCAGATGTTTCAGGAAGATGACACCATCAGAAAATTTCTGCATGTTGTCAGACTCTGTTGATCTCCTCCTGGCCCTCCATGGCCTGAAAACTGCTTTCCAGATTTCTGATATTTGCCCAATGTCTGGATGAACATAAACAGACACATAAACAGACTAATTTCATTAGAGTGGCAACATGGTATCACTTTCCTGTGTGGAGAAAGGGAAGGAAGACCAGCAGGCAGGAGTGGCACTGCATCTTCTACCCCTCAAGTAGCCATGCTCATTCTCTCATATCAGCCAGTGGGAGGCAGGCAGTCATCCTCTTACCCTGAAGCACCAGTAAAATAGGTAAATTTAAGTCCCCTGCATCTTCCAAGTACTCTGTTTTCAGTTCATTACAGCTCTAGACTGACTACAGTTAATCCTGTCCATGAACAGGTGAGGTTCTGATGATAAACACATTGGCTAACTTCACTAAAATTTTTGCACATCAGGAAGAGGTCCTGAAACCATCTGCTTTGACTAACACAGCAATTTCATTTTAAAATGTTTCATCTTCAGATGCAACCTTCTCTGATCCTCTCTCTTTACAGTTTGGGATCTTCTGAACCTCTCAGGGCCCATCTGATGGAGACCCAGTTGCCCAAGAGAGCAGGAATGAAGGTATAGAGCTGACAGGCTGTTACTTCTCAGGCAAAAGAGTGGAGTTATCTTCCTTGAGCAGTTCACACATAACAAAAGAAATATTGCTTTATTTGGAGACAGTGTGCAGCCAAAAGAAAATGGACTCTGTCAGGAGCAACTACTGGAGCCCAGCCCACTGCCCTGCACCTCTGCTTAGGCTGACAAACATGGCTGTTGCTTTCCCATTTTCAGTTTCAGTGTCAAATTGGAGCATGTACACACACACAGACACACAGAGGATGGGCAGTCACTGTCAGAGGACTCTGCCTTCACAGCACCCAAAAACAGGACTCACACAGGCAGAGGCACAAACAGACAAGTCTCCTCCTTCTTGTGGGCTTCTCTGACAGGCACCCCAAAATCATAGGTCCCCCCACACAGCAGCCCAGACCTGGGCCCCTCTGCTTTCCAGCTGGTTGAAATGGAAGGCCGTCAATTAATCACACCACCCAGTCACTGGCCCCCCACACGTGCACACTCAGACACAGTCCCAGGGAGGGTACAGATGCTCACGGCCAGCAGCTGGCAGTGGGTACACTTGCTGTGACCTGTGGCCCCACTCCAGTCACCCCTGCTCAGCCCTTCAGTCACAGCAGTCTCCTGGTAGCTGGTTTTCAGGACAAATGGGTTTCCCCTGATATGGCTGAGAATGGAGTGCCATGGCATGGAATCTTCTTGGTCCTCCTGTGGCTCTTCCTGCCCTCAGATGGGATTGGATGTGGAGAGTAGGCTGTCAGGACTCACACTGAGAACAGCAGCTGTGATGATGGGGAGCTAAACTGCTGGATCCATCAGGGCTGCTGGAGAGGGCTGGGCTGGGAGCAGAAGTAATTCCTTAGGAATCTGCAGGTTTTCCTTACCTTTACTTGATCCATATGGTGTCGTTGTCTTCCCAATACCCATCATTTATTAGCAGCTTCTTTAAACAAGTGCTCTCCTTTTTGCTGTTTCTTATTTCTGCCATTTTTCATGTTTCTGTCTTCCTAGCAGGTCAGGGCTGGCTATCAGCATGCACAGATACATTGGTATGTCACGTATAGAGACCTTACAGCATCTTATACTCTTCTTCCTGGACCATGATCTTCAGTAGAATAGTGTTGCAGCACAACTGAGCCGTGCTGTGTGGAGTTCTGTGGATGTGACTATGTCTTCTGCAGGGCTTTAAATAGCTTATTCACTGGGGAGGAAATGAGGGAAAGAGGACTTTAAAGGCACAAAATTCTCTAGTGTCTTGGCTGTAGTTATTCACTGGAAATCCCACCTAAGAAGTAAGGCAAAAACATATCAGAGAACAGTCAGCCCAGAAATGCTTGGATTTTGCAATAAATTTTATTACCTATGTGGTAAAGAACAGAGGTAATACTAAAATATTAAGAATTTCTAAAAGCTGGAAATGCCATCTGGAGGTCTGTGTGCTTAAGAGAGAGGTGGATGTGACTCTGTGTAAACAAGACTTCTGTGCTTGAGTATATCTGCATGCTAGTTTTCCAGGGTGCCTGTCCATCCTCCTTTGCACTCACCTGATTCCAGCAGCTGCAGTGAGCCCCTGGTGACCCAGCCATCCCCACCTTCCCAATGCCTGCTGCAAGATGCCAACAGTGAGGTGAGTGCACCACAGGCAGACCAGGTGACTGAGCAAAGGCTGCATGGGAATCCTGTGGTGATACAAAGGCCTGAACACAGTTTTCTCTTCCCCTGTCTCCATGCAGAATACCCTCATTCTCAACCTGCCTTCAGGAGTGTTATATGTGTGTTCTGATAATTGACTGGACACTAGCCCAATTAAAATAATATTGGAATTTATTAAGCAAGCAGCAGTAAGCAAAACAGCGCTGGGCGGCCGGGGGATCTCCTGTCCCATCACGCCTCGCCCCGTACCACCCGAGGGTCTCTGCTCTTTATACTTTGCAGCTTCCTGTGACACGTGTATTTTTTCTGTTTCTCTTGTGTTTGCGTGAAGTGTTGCTGGGGGCTGGTCGTTTACCGGTTCCTGGTAATCGGTGATTGTGAGAATGGAGTCTTGTAGCTGATCCCTGCAAAAACTGGTTATTCAGCTTTTAGTTCTGCTTATCTTTTGTTTACTTTGCCGGATGTTTGAAGAAATAACCTTGGTGAGATCACAAGGTGCTTCCTGTAGCACAGTTTAGTGAACAATTACTGATTTTAATTTATTACAAGGAGCACTGAGATATTTCTAAGAAGAGTTTAAGAAAATTAGCTTCCTCTTCTGGCTGTTTACTTCAGTTTGGAAAGCAGATATGCTGGTTTACATGGACTTGAGGCCTGAACCTGCCTCCAGGCTCTCTAGAACATCACACCCAGTGCTGTCAGAGCCAGGATATTTCCAGCACAAAGCTGACCAAATATTGTTGCTCTTTCTCTCTCCTGTGTGTGTGACCCTCTTTCAGAACATTGCCATTGCTAGTAAATCAGGCTGTAAGTTTTGCAAGCAATGTGCAAGACCTGTGAACTGAGACCTCTCAGGTTTGCCCCCTCTCAACTTTCCTTGACCTGCCTGTAGCTGTATCTGCCTTCTGTTGGCTGTGGCAGCAATTCCTCCTGCTGGTCAGGTTCCTGTACCTGATCTGTTTTACTTTTGCCTCTCTTTGTGTGGTACGACCACAGTTTTTGCACAGACAGCAATGACAACCTGCTACCCATGTGCAATGAGATTTACACAGCAGCAGCTTGATGACAAAGTGCTGACAAACCCAGGCAGGGTAGGACAGCAGAGGCCTTGAGAGGGACACAGGATGTGGCACAGAGGAGCACAGCTGCAAACAGATTGCCCATGGTCAGCTGAAGTGTGAACCTAGAGCTGGACAAACTGGGTTCAGGGGTAGTGAAGAGAACAAAGAGAGAACACACTGAGATGGCCCAGGGTGTATTAAATTTGGGTGTAACATGGAGCTGCAGACCACTGTAGAAGAGACAGTATCTCAGCAACATGTAAAAATTATCCCAAGTGATCCTAGAGGGACAAAGAGGAATTCATAATATGAACATTCTTCCTGGCAAAGGACTATGGATGCTGACAGCTCCCAGTAACACCCCCTGTGACCTCCACAAGTATGGAATTTCAAGAATACAAGGGACAAGTAGAATGGTGAGCACAGAATCAAGGAAAGGGGTTAAATTAAGCAGAGACTCTGTGTGTGTTTGTCTGTCTGTCTGTCTGTGTCTGTGTGTCTGTGACTATTTCAAAGCAGTACTCCAGCTACATTGCTATTCCTTCATTTTTGCAACAATTAGAAATTAAATAAAACTAAATAGTCTCTCAATATTTTAATCATACTAACAATAAAATTCTGGCTTTACTTCTTCATTGACATGCTTCCTTCTTGACCATAAACAATATTTTTAGTGTAACAATGGACAATGGAAATTTCAGAAGGTTTTTGTTTCACATCCATGCACAATGCATTACTAGAGACTCTGTCCTCCATCACACGGAAGAAATACAGAAGGTCTATTTTTTGTGTCCTACTACTACCACTGCTATTAATGCATTCTTTGCCCCTGAAGAGCAAAATGCATCCAGATGATTCTGCTACTTCTTTTAAGATTTTCTTCTGCATGCTTTTTGAAAACCTCCAAAAGCTGGAAGAAAGAGTGGATTGGGAGGGTTGGTTGTAATACCAGGGAAGTAAGTGCTTAGTTGTCTTCATGACAGTTGGGTTTTTTTCAGTTTGTTAATTATTTTCAGTGTATGCATTAGAAAATCTGTCAATAGGTTTTCAGAGCCTTGGTGAGTGACAGATATTTCCAGAGAGTAAACACCAGATAAAGATGCATTTTAGTGCTAGAGTCAAGCTAAAGAATGGCTTCAAGCTTCTTTTCCCTCCAATCTTCCACTTCTTGAACTGCTCATAGCCCTGCGGTGAACTTCAACTCTGCACAGTGCAATCTGCTTCCCCAGATGTGTCACTGAATAGATAGCAGTCCCTGTCAGAAAGAGTCCTCTGTGAAATGTGCTGTCAGGGAAAGTTTTCCAAAAGCCCTGAGAATAAAAATGTCCCTTCTCAATGTAACTTTAAAAATGTTGACAGATGGCTGAGTTTTCCATCTTCCTTCCCTCCTCCCACGTTTAGTTCAGCAGAGTCCTGCCTACATGAATCCAAAGCACGCTGTGAAATGTTCTTCCACTTGCCATTTGTGTTTCTGCCAGGAGGAAGCCAAAAACAGTGAAACCAGAATGCCAAAGGACTATCCTACCAACTGTGTGAGCCTCCCTCAACTTAGTGCAGCTATTTACATATCCCAGTCATTCCTCACTACCCATTAGGGTTTAGAAGGTTTGCATCGTGCCTCCAGGAAATTTCCAAGCAAAGCATAAGATTGAAGTAAGTTTAATAGTCCCTCTAGCAGAAGAAGGGATGGGTTGTCTTTTCCTAGACCTAACTCTGATAGATCTTCCCCATAAGAAAATAAATTGTCTCTGGGACAGAATCAATAAGATAATAACCCAAGATAGGCTGTAGTGTTCACATCCTTAGGGGTAGGTTATCAGCCCTGGGTGCAGAAGTGATGTAAGGAGAGGGAGAGGAATGAGAACTTACCACATTGTTATTAATTGCAGACATTTCGTCTTCTTCCAAATGACACCAAAGCCCAGGATCTCCATAAGGGACAGTACATACAAAGCTGATAATACATGTGCCAAAAACAAACAAACAAACAAACAAACATACACACACGCTCCAAAACAAACAAATAAACAAGCTCCAAAAAACCAAGACAATCCCACCTCAAACCCACAGCTTAGACACTATTGTTTTGCCTGGCTCTTTGCTCTGCACTGCTAGCCTTCTGACTGTCAGCAGAGGGTATATAAGTTATTGAGCTTGGTCAAAAGCATGAAGGGAATAGATTTACATAAGGACCACACTGTTTATTGACTGACAGAATTACCCTTCCCTTTTCCTACACAGTCACACAACAAACCAATACTGAGACAGTACCGTTAAAGTACTGTTGAAACAAAAGGAGGCAAAATAAATGATTTTCAAAGTGGTACTGACATTTTTAGGATATAATCAAAATTTCCCCGTGGGGTTTTCAATATCATGGGATAAAGACATTGGTGCCAATTTGTCCATTTAGTTCTTCCTTCAAGAAAACACAGGAAAATGCTGACATGCCTTAGTTCACGAGTCCCTCAGTAAATCTCCGTGGATTACATTTACATCAAGTCCCACCAGGCCATTTGTGGTGTGCACTGTTGTTACATAACTTTGATGTCACATCTTATAGCATCACAGCCACTCATGGTGCAGCACGAAGCAGTGTTATGGCAGTGGTGATGTTGTTGATAATAAATCAAGCTGCTGTCTGGGCAGCAACTATAGCAGGCAGTCCACTTCTGCAGACAAATCTGACAGACATGTAATTTTGTCTGGATAATGGCACAGACTTCCCATGTAGCACAAATGATCTGTGGAAGAGATTTCCATGGATGTAAAATTACTCTGCCCCTCAATCCTTGTTCCCACATCTGTCTGACGCTACCTTCCTTTTGCCAATATGTGTGTGTGTATATATATATGTTCTTTCTCTAGACAGATTGCCACTCTATTAGATCATGGTATGAATTCTGTAAGAAAATCCAGTATCTGCACAGCTAGCTCTGTGACATTCACCAGGGCATAAAAGAGGATTTATCACAGTTCAAATCTAGGCAAAACAAAGGGAGCCTCAGGTCATGAGAATTATTAAAAAAAAAAAAAAATAGGAAAGAGCCATTCCAGCAGCCCATCCTGGTCTTCACATCAAATGGCTGGGCAGTGCCACCTTCTATCAGAATTGATAGCAATCTAGCAGTTTTATAATCAAGAAAACAAGCAAATGTGATGGGTCATGTTTGAAAAGAAATACTCCCAGGCATGTGTATTTGGCTGTCTCTAGGTGCCTTAATTGCCAGACAAGCTCCATAAATGCTGTTTTATCAACGATTTCTGCAATATTCAGGCAGTTCTTTCCTCCCTCTCTATATATATATGTGTGTACATTAAGGGCTATATGTCAGCTATCCTATCTCTAGTTTGTTGTTTACTTTGTATTTAAACATAGACAAGCTTAAGGTGAAATTTTTTCTGATTTTAGTTTTGTTGTGCAGAAACTTGCTCAAGGTCCTTTGAAAGTGCTGCTGCAGCACAGTAAGGTGGACGCTGGAAACACTGGAAAAGCAACAGAAGCCTAAAAATTGCCAGAAGCAGATGGTATTCCTTACCTGACCATAAAACCCACACCACTCATGAGATTTTTTGCCTGAAATAACCATGCACGAACTCTTCCATGTCATCCCACTCCAAAACCTCTCGTTTATAAACAAAAGTAAAAAGCCATTCTAAGTTGACTGTCCATATTCTCTTACAGATAGCACTACCAATGTGGTGAGCTATGGCCATGAGCCCCTGAGGCTGTGGGATGAGGGAAAACAGCACCAGGTTGGCTGCTCAGCACAGGGCCCATGTGATAATGCCAGTTTTTTTGAACCATGAATAGGCTCCTTTACTCCAACATGCAGAGAAGCATGAAGTGACTCAGATGGCAAAGTAATGGTAGGGTCCAGCTCTCCAAGTACAATGCCACATGCCAAAAAGCAGGCTCTGAAATGGCAGTGAGATACTCACTTTACTATTTACTCATGCTACTCTCTTCATCCAGTGCTGAAGAGCATTACCAGTCTGGCATTGAGTTTGATCAGCAGAGCTGCTTCAAACAATGTTAAAGCCATATAAATACATGTGGAGTTTGTACATGTGTGTGTCTGTACTTAAGAAAAATGGATTAAAACTGCAATAAACAGCAATGATGTATCTTCACATACTCATTGTTTAATTATGTGACGAGAATAATTTTTAAACTTTCTGGACTTTATTGGACTGTTCTTGCTTTATCATCAGACTGCTAATGCAGAGTGGTGAAAGGGACACAACAGACACCCTGCAGGGCAAGTAGAAACACATGGAGCAGTATATTTCATGTCTATCTAAGCATAAACGAGAGGTTTACTTTTCTAGATTGTAGCACTTTCTAGAATATAGTATGAAAAAAACCCCATGAAAACAGCAGGGCAAGATGTTCTTGCCCCTTCTCATTATCCCAAGCTGAAATACTATGTTGCAACAGTGCAAAAATACCTGTATGTCAGTTGTGGCTTAAGCCCAGATGCCAATGCATCATGGAGCCGTTTGCTCAAGCAGCATGTTGTGGGAGAATAAAAGTGAAAAAACTCATGGCTTTCAATAAAGGCAATTTAACAGGGGAAGCAAAAGCCACAAACATAAGCAAAGCAAAACAAGGAATTAATTTACTACTTCCCATATGTGGGCAGCTGCTCAGCATCTCCAGGACAGCAGGGCCTCATCCCACCTCACAGTGACTTGGCAAGACAAACATCATCACTCCAAACACCCCTCTTTCTTCCTTCTTCCCCTCAGCTTGAAATACTAAGCAGGATGTCATATACTGAACAGTCAAATATTGAACAGTCTGGAACATCTCTTTGGTCAATTTGGGTCACCTGCCTTGGTCCCACCCTCCCATATACCATCAACTTCCTCTCCAGCTTGGCAGTACAACAAGTAGAAAAGACCTTGGTTCTGTGTAAGCCCTGCTCAGCAATAACAAAAACATCTCAGTATTATCAATCCTATCTTCAGCACAAATCCAAAACATAGCCCATATTAGATATGCGAAGAAAATTAAGTCTAGTGCAGACAAATCTAGAACAAAGTCTCAGGCAATGGCTGTGTCAGAGCAACAGTTCTGCCTATCTGAGTGGGTAAGTACAGAGGAATTGAAAAAAAAGGAAGAAATGTTCATGGTGGTGATGATCTGTCCCTCATATTTGTGCTTTTCCAGGAGTTGCTGTTGGTTTGGGGTGTTTTTGTATGTGTGTTTGTCTGTTTGTTTTTTGTTTGTTTTTGTGTATGAGTGTGGTGTTTTTTGTTTTTTGTTTTTT
>VWYO01002100.1:867-70628 GCA_013400275.1 Rhadina sibilatrix | reverse complement strand
TTTTTTGTTTTTTTTTTTTTTTTCTTATATACCTTCCACACACAGTACCAATCTGGTTTAGGACCTGTCTGGAAAACTTGGGGGATTATCTAAAAGTCAAAGTTTATTCTTTGATTTGGCTATCTGTTCATAGAGAAACATTTCCAACACATGCATCCTGGTCACAACTGCAGTGCCAGCCTTCACGGTTGCTTCTGTTTCTCTGTGCAGACTCTTCCATGTGTCCCCTTCCTACCCCAACACACTGATGAAAAGCAGCAGCTATGGATAGGACAGAGGATGCAGCAACCCTTAGAATGGTAGTAGGAAATGCACAGCATGCAGAGCTAACAACTGTCCTACAAGTACAAGGCAGTAAGAGGAAAGAACTGAGTCTAAGAGATCAGTTTGGAGAGCACTAGGGCAGTCAAGCCACAGGAATTAAAGGAAAAAGGACAGATCCTGACGCTCCAGCCAGAGATCTGTGCTCTTGAAACAAACAGGAAGAGACAGGGACTGTGCTGACATTAGCAGGTTGCTGCAGCAAACCATGTTGCTTAACATTGATTGTCCTTGCTTTCTTCTAGTAAAAAGATTGCAGATCTCTTTTTTTCAATCTAATGTTACCATTCAGCCTGATATTCCCCCTGCCTCCAGCCTCTGTATATCCTCTGAAATAATATCTCCATTTCTGTGGCAGAACTACAGCTGTGTGCCTACAGTCAAAAGGCACCTATATGGGTAGTTACAGAACAGTAATACAAGCTATATTCCTGTTTTGCATATTCATTACACTTCACTTTGCCTTTTAATAAAGAATAAAATAGCGCGAACTTGCTTCCTCCAAGAATCCAGAACACTCTCCCATACCCTGACAGTCCATGTGCAAATACGGGACTCTTCAAACTTTCCTGATGGTTTTGCTCCACAGTTTTCAAGAGGTGCTGTAATCCAAAACCTGCAGTATTTGCCAAAACTGCAGTCATCAGGAAAGCCAAGGCAGAGGTGCAAAAAAGAAGAGAAATAAAGTTGATCCAAAAGGATGCACACAAAAAGGAGTTTTGCTTTTGACTAGAGATGCAGAAGTCAGCACATATTCCCTCACCATACAGCCAAAGCAATACTTTTGGCAAGGTCACTTCTCTCCTCTGTCTCGTTCATCCTAACTAGACTAGCTGAGTTTATTTGTTTACATTGGCATTACACCACATCTTATAATTGCCATACCACAGTAAAATATGAAAAGAAGGCCCTGATCATATAGTAGGACAATAGTGCACATGCAATGGCCATGTACTGAAAACTGAACTGCTTGTACCCATCATTCCTATTCCTTCCAGAGGTCATCCCAATTTTAAATCCAACATTGAAGACCATAGAGGCCTTTTCCAAGTTTGATGATTCTATGATCCCATGACCACTGAAAAAACAGCCTCCAAGGATTGTGCGGTTTGGGTCTCTGGTATGTACAAGCTTACCTAAAAACGACTCATTTAAAAAAAAAAAAACAAATCTCCTGACAGATACTAATTTCCCTTGACTTTGCTGAGAGCAAGGAGAGAAGCCTGGGACTCCTCTGCAACACAACACAAATTAACTCAGCTGCCATCAAAAAATGCAACCCCATTTCCCCCCAAATCAGTCCTGACATGTCTCTGCCTTAGAGACATGCAGGAGAGAGTTTAATTCAATTCACCCGCAAAGACCAATATTAGCAAGCTCTACCAACACTTCACAGTTCTCCCTCAGAAGCACCAGAGTGAAACTTTACAATCAAGCATTCAATAAAGAAAACATAGCTGTGAAAATCACTTCTGTAAGTGATTGATACCTTCACTGCAGAACAAACGAAAGCTTTCCCAGTGATTGTCAAGGCACACCTGAAAATACTGGGCTCCACGTTTAAGCAGGAGCAGAGCCACTCTGTTACTGAAGTCCTGAACTGTAACACAGAGAAGGAGAAACAGCAGGGAAGCTCCAGAGAGAACACAGCACAACTCAGCACTTCTCTTACTCTTGTATCAATTGCATATTGCTTCCCAGACAAAATGGATCAGATTGAAATGTGAGTGAATGCTCTCTGTCTTCAACTACCATTACACAGTAAAACACTACAAGGCAAGAGACTAAATTGGAAACATTGCAGCAAATCTATTTTTATCAGGAAGGATTGCCTCATCTCTAATGCCAAATCAGCCTTGCTCAGATTTCAAGCCTTTTTCAGACCGACAACTCAGTCACATCCTAGTCAAGAAATGGTGTTCAGGCCTTGCCTGGATGTTACTGTGTTAAAGCACTGACCTATAAATAGTTAAAATATTATTATGCTTTATAAAGTTTACATATTAACAATTAAAATGTGGCTTAATTTTATTTAAATGTCTGAGAAATTAGTTATGAATACAATTTAAATAGAATATCCTTCCAGAAGACCCAAGAAGTATTCAACTATTTAAATATATATAAAATACATGTACAAGCATATCTTATTTCCAGTAGCCGAGTACACCTCGTTTTTTGTAAATGAGTGCCTGGGAACTGAACTGGCTGGCATCCATTGAGCTCATTTATCACAGAGAACTGAGTTTGAGACACTGTCTCCTAACCAGACAATGTAGAATTATAGCACTTTTTAGGCTGGAAAACTGCCTTAGGATTACCAGGTTCAAAAGGGCATCATGGGATCCTCACTCAGGTTTCCTATAGTACTGTCATTTTTATGCATATAACTAAGATACAAATATTCAAACTTCTTAGGAAAATTTGAGTGGAATAGTTTTTTCTGATAGGTGAATGTACCATAGAAGAAAAAGGACTGTGACTGAGGTAACACAAATAAATGTAGAAACACTGGCTGCCTAAAATTAACCATTTTATAAAGGAGACTATTCATTTGTTAAATGACAATAAACAGGGTGGGTCTCCCTATGTCTGTGTGGTACAGTCTTCAGGCTATAGAGCCTGCATTCTGGAGTAGGAAGACAAAATAGTGTTGAGCGTCAGGAGCTCATCTGAAATTGGAGATACTCAGAAGTCTTTGGCAGAACCAAAATCTCGGAAGCCCCATTCCAGTGTTCTGGTCGGCTGTGGTGCTGTTTGAGTTAGACCAGTGTTTTCTCTCTCTCCCTGGGTCCTCTGGTTCATATCAGCTTGGGTAATCAGAAACTAGTGAGGACAAAGCTCAAAGACTGTGATGCAAAACTGCGGAGACCAACACCCTAGGGTTTCATACACAGGTGAAGCACCAAGCAGGTGCAAAAACTGATTTGACTCACAGTTTTAAATGTAATTGGGTTCATCTGACCTAACCTGTATCTAATTCAGACATAGTCATTCATCATTCCACTTGTGGAGAGAACTTATTATTTTTAGAGTCCAAATCACACGGCCAGTTTTCAGATATCCACCTAAGAACGGTAACAATTCCTTGCTTACAGTGCCCATTAGAAGTCTGGATGGAGACATGTACATCCAGCCGAACAAGTTTGCATTACCCCTTGTAGCAATGGAAGGCATCTGATTTTAATGGGAACACCAGTTCTAAAAATTCTGAGAATTAAGTCCTATATTTCTGACAAGACACTATCTACATATAGCAGTAACAATTGATCTGTAGTTCTGCATTTAGGTGCACTGGTATGGCTGCTTTCAGGGTTGAGAACAGAAGAGAGAAGATCTGGGCTGCTCTCAAACTAGTCTGCATTTTTCAATAATTGTGTGGATGAAAACAGCTGAAAAGGGATGATGCAGAAATGTAACACTAATGAGCTCTATTAGTAGGGGGTAATGATAATAAAGGGAAATTAAGCAAATTTTCCCAGTGTAGGGGGGAACTTCAGGTGCAGATAAACATACTGACAACTCTGGGATGAGGTCAGACAGGAAAACTATGCTGATTTATTTCTATAGATCACTGTAAATGGAGGCTGACTGGCTGTCATTTCATTCAGAAGTTCTTTGAGAAAGAAATACCTCCAAAGTAGAGACTTTCGGCACAAAGTGGAAAGACATCTTGCACAAGGATCTTTACATATTTCTATTTCTTTGTATAAGTGTCTGCAGCCACAGTTTGAAATGACATACCCAAATAACAGACCCCCAGACTGACCTGAAATGGACTCCTTATCAGAATCCTTGTATTCCAGATGCAGTGCTTTCCCAGATTTTTTAAGGCTGTTGTGTCTGATGATAGATGGGAACCTTCCTGCCTGCTTTCCAGACTTCTGAAACTTTTTTATAAACCTATCAAATCACAAGCTTTTCCAAGAGACTGCAGTATAGCAACACTGTCTGAAGGAAAAGAAAGCACCCAGGTTGTCACCTGGCCTATAGTCAAGCCAATAGCAGAGGACAGTGAATAGAAGAAGGAACCATGTGCAATTTGTGCTTTTGGCATGCATACCTCATGGCTGGCTGAACTGGTGTCCTTCCCTAATCACTTGTTTTCTAGACAAAGGAAATGCATTAGTGTTCCTTTGTTTGGATTTCAGCAAAGCTCTGAGTAGAAATAAAACTTTCACTTAGGACAGAGACAACAAGAATTACCGGAAGAACTTTCAGGAGAGAATCCCTAGGGGACAACTAGCAAAATAAGGACAAAGGCAAATGGTGGTAGCCCTGAAGACTACCCCAAATGCCAGGGCTCTCTCATGGAGAGTGATGCCTGACGCCCCTCCAACACAGGGAGCTTTGTAGCACACAGGCTGTCAGACTGTAGCCAAGTTCACCCAGGGAGCCTCCAGGGGAGGCAGCCTTAGATCAGGGTGAGTAAGGCGATTAGCCCCGTGAGCCTTTGCTCCGCCATGCAGATTGTTCTTTCCCGGTTTGTCTGTCAGTTACCTTGTGTCAGTTTGTTATTGGTCCAAGTTCTTAGCCCTGCCCTCAGGTTACTGTAAAAAAGTCGAGCTCTCCCGAGGTCCTAGGTTTTTCCGACCTCGGTTTTCTTGACCTTGGTGCTTCGGACCCTCGGGAGCTCCAAAATAAGGAAGACTGGAGAAAAGAGGAACCCGTCTCGTGGGCTTGTTCCTGCATCACCTGATCCTCCCTGGAGCGAGGCTGGCTCGGCAGCCTCTCCCAAAGAGCTGAGATCACTTTCCCCACCCGAGAGTGCCAGTGCCCTGGTGTACCAGGGTGCCCTTTTAAAGGCGCTTCTACCAGGGGCAGTTGCGGCGACTCGAAGACTTCAGATGGCTGTGGCAGCAAATCGCACCAAAAGAATTGAGCCTGAAGGATATATAAGACCTGAGTCGATTTCAGGGAAATTATGGACATCACACCAGTGCTGTTGTGTGGCACAAGGTTTCCAGTGTAAACAAGTTTGTTCTGTATCTGGGAAAACACAGTGAGGGGATGATAACTTCCTTGATTTCTGGTGCCCAATCAAGGGCTGAGTGTAAAATATTGTTTTTCTACTCATAGTGACTTAGATTTGAGTGTCTTGCTTTCATCTAACTAAGAAAAACATTTTATTAAAAGTTAAAGCAATTCTTCTCTGAAACCTCTATCCTTTGATCAAGTTTGCTGAAATCAGCTGACAAGTTCAGAATTTTCAAAGGGAACAGAAAAAATAATATAGTTTTTCTGCACATCTTCATACATTATCTCATCACTTCTCTCCTCAAGAAAGCTTGATTTAAAATATCCATGTATATATAAATGATGTACTAAATTATTTCTAATGTAGTATGCAATGTATTTAATTATAATTAAATATTAATATAATGTTAAAAAGAAGCATACTAAAAATAGCATCTGAAGCAGTGAAAGGTTGCCAGAAAACAACATTCTGTGTTGCTACTGAATGTTAAGAGCTGTCCTATATTAACCCCCTCTGCTAGCAAGCCTTTTGCTTTATACTAAATTTGGGAAGCCCCTTTGCTGGTCTGAATATCTTCTCTGCTGTTGTTTGCTGCTAGGCTGACTCTGTCTTCCGTGATGACAAGACAAACACATGAAGGACCATCGAAAATACAGCCTCTGTGGCCTAACACCAAGTCACCAATTTTGCAGAACACTTTTGCTGAGGGAGGGCACAACCAGCACCTGTGCTGTCTCAGGCTTTGCATAAGATTGCTGTCCTTATGCACAGCATTAAAAAATAATTAAACTACTAACCTAAGTATACACAACCTGCATTGACTGCACAGCCTCTGCCAAACAGAGAGCAGACATTAAACTGTTTTGCTAGCTGAAGTAAGTCCTCTGTATCTGTACAATGTGGCAGATGCACAAAAGCTTTTCTCCAAGAGGTGTCTGAACACTGCAAACCTAAGCCCAAATCAATATTATCTACAGCAGGGTGCATCAACTACAGCTTAGGCATAACTGAGAATAAAGAGAGGAAAATGGAGGTGGAGGGAAAGGTAGTGAAGCCTGGTAGCCAAAATAATTCCTCTCTTTCCCAGGTTACTCATCCAGGATACTTACTCTACTGCATCCTCTCTAGAAATCATTATTTAGGACAATTTTTAAAAAAGGAGGAGGGGAAAGAAAAAAAAAAAAAGTAAAAACCTGGTTGTCTTTTTTTCTTTGCTGAAAGATCAGATTCCTAAGAACATAATCTATAACTTGGACATTCAGCAGTTTCCCTGGATCAGTGAGCTAATCAGAAGACCTCACTGTCCAGTTCAAGGTCAAGGGAACACTACTCAAATAAAATGTGTCATCAACTGGGTAAAATATTTTCACCAGAATGAAAGTGCCCTGTATCATGGGAACCAAATGTTGCAGAAAGTACATGTCTTGCTTTTGAAACAAGTGATGTGATCAGATACAGGAAAAGCAGGCATCTTGTAGGGCGTTCAGCTTCACCTACAGACTTTATTTCTTTTCCTTGTGTACTCCTCTACTTCCTGGGTCTATTCTCTGTTATCCTGCAATCCCCCTCCTGTCCTGTTCCTTTTCAAAAGAGGAACCAGTCCTTAGTGATAAAATTACAGAATCAATAGAATCGCACAGTGATTTAGGTTGTCAGGGACTTTAAATATAATTTCCCACCCCCTTTCATGGGCAGAGATGTTATCCACCAGCCTAGGCTGGCCAGGGCTCCATCCAACCTGGTCTTGAGCACTGTGAGAGATAGGGCATCCATACCTTCTCTGAGCAACCTGTTTCTGTGTCTCACCACCCTCTTAGTACAGAATTTCCCCCAATATCTGAATTAAACTTGTCCTCTTCCAGTTAAAGCCATTTCCCCTTGTCCTGTCACTACCTTATGAAAAATTCCTCTAATTTTTTTAGCCCCATTTAATTATTGGAAAGCCACAAGGAGGTCAACCCACCCCAAACCTTCTCCAGGCTGAAACAACCCCAACTCTCTCAGCCTGCCTTCATTAAAGAGGTGCTCCATCCCTCTAATAATCTTCAGGGACCTCCTCTGGGCCTGCTCCAATTGGCCCGTGTTTTTCCTATGCTGACAACCCCAGAGCTGGATGCAGTACCCCAGATGAGGTTTCATGGTACCAGAATAGAGTGGGGCAGAATCCCCTCCCTCACCCTGCTGGCCACATTGCTTTGGTGCAGCCCAGGATAAGGCTGGGCTTGTGGGCTGCAAGTGCACATGGCCAGGTCATGTCCAACCTCTCATCCACAAAAACCCCCAACTCCATCTCCCAGTCTGTATTTACCTCTGGGATTGCCCTAGCCAAGGTGCAGCACCTGGCACTAGGACTAGTTGAACTTCATGAAGTTCATAGGCCCAATTCTCAAGTTCATCCAGGTCCTTCTGGAAAGCATCCCATCCTTCTGTTGTGTCAGCTGCACCGCTCAGCTTCGTGCCATCTCCAAACCTGCTGGGGAATCCCAGTGTCAGTGACATTGATGAGGATATTGAACAGCACCAGTCTCAGCACCTCTTTTCCCTTCTCATTTATCAGGGGGTATACTCTCCCTGGCTTTTCTTTTCTGACTCATTAACATATATAGTTTCTTTTTGTTATTCTTTACGTCTCTTGCCAACTTCTGCTCCATTTATGTCTTAGCTTTGCTGATCCCATCCCTACACATCTGAACTGTATCCCTGTACTCTCCCTAGGCCATATGTCCCTGGTTACACTTTCTGTGTATTTCCAGCTCATTGAAATCCTCTTCCTCTAATAGGAACTTTTGGGGACTTGAATAAGCCAATAATTAATAAATAATAATTATGCACAAAGCATATAACCATGGTAGCCAGGTTCACATTAGCATTTCCCAGCTTTCAAGTGCCCAGCCATGCAACATTTATACATTTTTAACACTAGTTTTTGAAATTGTTTATGAAGCACTTAGCACATAAAAAACCCCTGTTTAAATGGCACACATTTATTATTGATAGTAATAATGCAGGTGCAACAGCAGGCAAGCACAATTGCCTTCTTGAGATTACAACAAAATCAAAAAAGCGTTTGAAGCTCGAGCTCCAACAGAAATAAATATAAGCCCTTTGGTGACAAGTTCTTGGCTCAACATTTAAAAAAAGCATAAGAAAGCCAGAGTGGCATGGGAATTAGTTATGCACGGAGGAGATGCTGGCTAATGTCCTGTGCATTTGGGACACTTGATGATCCATGATAATGAAAGCTTTATAATGCCTAAATGGGAAGCAGAGTTTCTAAGTCCCTGTGCACTGTGAAATAAACAAGACCAAGATGGTGTATTTCAGCTGACACAAGTAAAAGTGGCAAAAAGTTAGCAGCAAGAGATTCTCTAGCACAATCTAACAAGCTTCCTACTAATCCAGTCAACATCTCCACTTCTTCCCTTACTCCCAGGAAGCAATATGTGAGAGACAGCTATATTAGAGACTCGTGAAAAACGTCTCTCTACCCTTATTCTGCTCAACAGTGAAAATTGTGTCGTTCTCTACACTTTCATCCAGTCCTTTCTCATAGTCCCAGCCATCTGCTGAAGACAAACAGATAAAGAAGAGCCCACATATCTATACATCACCTCATCCCATGCTGGCCAGGTGAAGGACAAAGCTGGCTTCTGCTCCCCTTCCCAGTCCTTGTTTCACATCCAAGAAACCTTAGGAAAAATAGCACAAAGGCAGCAAATGTCCTCAGTGCTTGACTGCTGGGCAAGACAATGAAAAAAATCCCTTATCTGAAGAGCTGAAAGGAAATGAGCAGGGACCACCATGTGCCACACAGCTGCTGGAGCAGCAGGCCAGCTGAGAGGTTATGGCTCAGGGCTAGAACGGAACCACAGGGTCACTCAGCTACAAACACTACTGGTCACCTGGCACCAGACAGTTTAATCCCCTTCCAGGGGGCTAGTAATCAAATCTATTTTAAAAATGGCTTCATTTAGCAAGCCACAACTACACAAGCTCTGAGAGAATAGGGGGGAGCTTGTTTCATGAAGTACCATTCTACTTTGAAACCCTGTTCTGTCCTGGCATGGTACCCCTCTCCAGAAACTGCTCCCACAAAAGCTCTTCAGACTCCAGTTTCAGAGAGCATGTAGTTAGGTCCTGAGGACAATGGAGTGAATATTAAACAGTGTTCATCCCTGGGTTTCTGATTAATTTCATACATCAGTACTTCTTTAAATCAGTCCTCAAATTAGAAACAAATATTCATAATTTCCTGCCTTTCTTTTCCCTGAATATCTAAATTCAGGCTCATGGGCTGATCTCTTCTCTGCACTGGTAAAGACGCCAATGTGACTGCTGACTGGTGGCGTGTTGCACACTTGCATCTACACCTCCCTCAAGCCAAAAATCACCAACAGTATTTCCATAGCTCCAGACTGATTTGTGGCTTTCAAGTTAAAAACAGACTGGTAATTGTAAACAAAT
Source organism: Rhadina sibilatrix (assembly GCA_013400275.1). Taxonomy (NCBI): domain Eukaryota; kingdom Metazoa; phylum Chordata; class Aves; order Passeriformes; family Phylloscopidae; genus Rhadina; species Rhadina sibilatrix. The sequence goes on along the minus strand of VWYO01002100.1, from coordinate 60,868 downwards.
GGATGACAAAACTCCATCCAGAACTTTGGATAACAGCTTCTCTTTGTGCTCTGGCAGTGAAAGCTAGCTAGTCTTGAGGGGGACTCAGAGAAGGAATATGGATCAAGTTATGCATCACCTACTTCTCTGAAGCTCCATGAGGATATAAGGGAATAAAAATGATCCAACACTATTTCCACCATCCAGATGGGCATAGCAGCTTCTGTATAAGCTGGCAAAAGATACGTGAATACTTATGGGCTTGTATTGGTTACTTACGTAAGATTTAGGGCCTCACTGGGAAACAATCACAGACCACTACAACCACTATGAGTGCAAACATGGCATCAGAGGCCTGAACCACAAAGAATTCAACCCCAAGACCACAGAAGTCAGACAGATTTTTTTTCTAATGACTCCAAAACACTCAGAAAATTTAAAGAAAAAATAATTCTGATCACCCTTTTGTTAACAGTTAGCTATAACTTACTGTGTAAGACCTCTGTAGTTCAATATAAATAGCTAATACAGTTACTACAGAAACCCAGTCATAGCTATATAGCTACTACTTCAGTTCACATGTGCTCTCTCTATAGGTGGACTTCAGTGATGAAGCTTCTTCCGGGTTTTGAAAACAAAAACTGCAACTGCCTTACCCAAGAGTGTTAACTCAGATGACCTCAGCTGCCAATGCTGTTGCATAAATTTCGGCAGCATGAAGGGATTCAGCATACAAAGGGCAGTGTTGAACAGCAGCGAATTAAGTCAAACAGTAGTATTTCTCAAAAGAACTAGACTGTAGGTCAGGTATCTTTTAGCATTTTATTAACAAGCTAGAAGATAAGGGTCAGCTGTGTGCTATTTAAATTCAAAGAAACATCGAACTGGGAAGTGTTAACATCATCTCTGGGACATCAGAAATGGTATGAAAGATAGGAAAAAAGAAATGTATGGTTCACTTGAAAATGATCCCATTTCTTCATCTCAGAAAAAGAACCAGTTCTTCTGTGGACAAACAGTATTTTCTTGGGGGCACATAACTAACAAGCAATTCTTAGTCCTCCCTACAAAATGAGCTTTGGTGGGGTTTGAGTATCATTTCTATATTTAATTTGCACCTTGAGAAACATTCAGATATGATTTCAGGTAGGATAGAGTTGGTTTTCTTAGTATCTGGTACAGTGCTGTATTCTGGATTTCTATGAGAACAATGTTGATAACACACTGATGTCTTAGCAGTTAGTAAATAGGGCTTACTCAAAGTCAAGGGAATTTCAGTTTCCTGTGCTCTCCCAGTGAGCAGGTGCACTGGAAGCTGGGAGGGAAGACAGTCAGAACATCTGATCTGAATTTACCAAAGTGGTATTCCATACCATAGAACATCATGCTCAGCATATGAAGCTGGGAAAAGGGCACATTCAAAGTATTGACATTTTTCTTCCCAAATAACTACGACACGTGATAGAGCCCTGCTTTCCTGGAGATAGTTGAACACCTGCCTGACAGTGGGAAGTGGTGAATTAATTCCTTCTTTTGCTTTTCTTGCGTGTGCGACTTTTGCTTTCCCTAATAAACTGTCCTTATCTCAACCCAGGAGTTTTCTTATTTTCACTCTTTTGATTCTCTTCCCCATCCCACTGTGAGGATAGTGAGCCAGTGGCAATGTGGTGCTTAGTTGCCACCTGGGGTTAAACCATGACAGATTTTATGTATATGTAGTGTTGGAGTTTTTTTGTTTTATTTTTTACTTTGCTTCTAAAACTGTGACTAACTTTTCTTTCAACAGCCAAAATTCAGGTCATGTTTCTCTTTAAGAAGGAGAACAATCCAGATCTCAGTGAATTATTCTTTAAACTGACAAGGACACACAAATAGGAAGAAAAACAGCTTTAAATTTTCAATTCTGTTTTATTATAAGCACTTGGACTCCCTGTCATCTTTGTGATAGCTTTCATGACCCACTAAACACAGCTAACTAAACAAAAACTCAGATGTACCGTAAGGACTCTTTTTCACAAAAAATCTGAAAATGAAAACAGGTGAGCTCTTGTCCTTCCACTCAACATCGAATTTCCATCTTCCCTGGACTCACCCTCAGCATTTGTGTTCAACAGGTGTGCAGCACTAGTGTGATTCCTCACCTGACACTGTCTTCTGGTGCTTGGAGCCACAAGTCCTGCACTGCTGTGTGTCACACATTCTTGTAAACTGAATGGCCTGGCAAGGAACCAGCTAGAGCAACCTTTGCTTGTGTTGTCAACAGTTACCAGGGCCATTCTTCAAAGCATAAGCAAAATGAAAAGAGTCAGGTGACAGTGACCCTTCATTACCTCTTTAAGTCCCACAGGCACATGGCCTGCTCTGCTGGAATTATCTGGGGAATTGCTGCAGAGCAGATCCATCATCACATCATCCAAAATCACATCTCTCAAGTATCTGAGGCTTCATCAAAACATGGCAGAGCCATTATGGACACAACGTCCTTTTCCTGTCCTTCATGAACTCTTGAAGGCAGCCCAGCTCACAGGGTTAATGGCAAACTCTGGCAGAAGACACAATGTTTGGTGAAACCTTTCCTTTGCTTCTCAAGATTGCTGCAAGTACTCTTAGACAGCTATGACTGTGTTAGTCCCTTTCACCAGAGATTTGCCTTCAGGATCTCCAGACCTGTTATTCCACACAAGGATTCCTCATCAGTCCCTGCCATCCTGCAACCTCTGCAGGTCTTTTTGATCTTCAGCCAGTGCTTCCCAAGGGCAGAGCATGGAAAGCAAAATTGTCCACATGCTCTGCACAGCTCTTGCTCTCAGTAAAACCTTTCTTGATGTAGGACCCCTGTTCTCTCAATCTGCTTTCATTTCTTTTTCCAGTAACCACGTAAGAAATATTTTTCTCCTCCTCCTTTGGCATCCAGAACTATTCCCCAGCCCTAGAGACTGCTTTTCTGTGTTCCACAGGACTATCCCCTGAGCTAGTCATATACATTTTCTGGATACCAGGCTTCTTCACAACTCGTCTTTGATTCCTAACAGGTAGACTTTGCCTCCAAGCAATTTTCAGGAAGTCTCCATCAATGTCTTCCCTTTCTAGAATGAGGAATTCTTTTACACCAAATCTCCCAGCTACTCCAACTGCCTTTGCTGCTCTGCACTCCTCCTCCTGGTTATTTCTTCTGCAAATCTGCCTCTGTCTAGTCCTTCTCTTGGCATTTCACTCACCCTAGTGCCATCTCCCACATGTCACTCCTGCTTAGGCACAACCCACAGCAGAAACATGGCATCACCCAACAGCATGCACATGTTACATGAAGCAAGACACTTGAACTTGTGGCAACTGCCTATGCTGAGACTTGATGTATTAACAATAACCAGAATTATCAAAGTTCCATCTGGGAAATACGTGACTCAGTTGCTGTCACAAAGAGTACATTAATTATGTTACAAAACAGTGGGTCAGAGAGGTTCTTGTGGTAGTCAAAGATACATTAAGCATTTTAATGTCATTTTCAGCATCTAGACTTGGACCCCGATAGTACTGAATCAGCACTGAAATAACTCTGAACAGCAAGTGCCACAACACAGGACATCTGCTAAAACACCATTTACAGAAACTCCCATTCACCATGCCAAGAAATAGAATATATCTCTCTTCCTAGGCATAGGTTCACAGATCTGTCATAAGCAAACATTTTAGCTCACTTACAGTTCATGACCATTCAGGTTTGTCAATCAGCTACAGGAGCAATCCTCTGCCTGCCCAGCCAGAAGAGCAAATGCCAAAAACACAGTCCTCATGGATGCAGACACAGCAGGAAGGTAACTTTGTGCATATTGGTCAAGGGCAACAGAAGAGCCAGATCCTGCCTCTACTCAGCCTCAAGGACTCACTTTTGTAGGTGTGGTGATGCTTACTCTCGCCCCATCTCAAACCTTGGGTCATATGATGATCTCAGAAATGTTGGTTAGGTCTCAGCCTTGATGAACAGCACCTGGGCTCAGCTCCTCTTGAGCTTATCAGAAACCCAGTCTGCTCCCAGGAACTGATGCTATCTAATGAGTGCCTGTTTTTAACAAACACCATTGGAAACTTGTTTCTCTTCTTGAATAACAACTGAAGTGGAATAAAAATTTCGTCATCAAAATCTCACAGAAAGCTACCCATCTGAATTTCAGGTAGGAAGGAAAATTACTATGACTAAAGCCCACTCTCTTGCTACGCCACAAATAGTGATCCTAGGTGGGACCCTTTGGCCTGGACTACAATGAGCTGTGACCAGGACCTTCCTCTGAGTGGAGCCTCTCAGAACTCCAGGGTTCCATTTGTTGTGTGCCATTTACAGAATGATTCTCTGAAAGTCAAAGCAAGTTCATATATCAACTGTCTTGTACTCAGATGTTTGTCTTCACAAATCTTTGCAGTGCAACAGACAGATTTTCCATATTTATTTTATCTGCTAATTACAAATTAGTGTCTTGAGTTTTCTCCAGACTAAGTTTACCAGGGTACTTTTGTTTTAGAACACACAATATTTTATTTTCTGCATCCATGCTCACAGGCACGAACCCTTACAATTAGAACAAGATTACTGTCTCTCCAAGAAGGTCAGTAATCCCTGCATCCATATTTTTAATTTATACTGATCTGCAGCAGCAGCAAAAATCTCAGTCCCTGCAAAGATCTTGTAGCTTCTTTATGCAAGGGTGATACTTGGAACAACTACAGTTATTTTGCTCCCTTCTTCCTCTTCTGCTTCAAGAACAATGAGGTGTAATCATTTGGAGGCCAACCTCCCTCCAGGGAGAGTATAAATGGGCCACAGTGCTGAAGGTGTGCTGCCTAAGAGAAAGAACTGGGGACAGGTGGAAAAGTGGTGGCATTATCTGCTAGTGGTGTGCAAAGCAGAAATTTGCAAGTCTAAGGCTGAGAAGGTACAAGGAGGCACTCATGCCAAGACTGGAAAGGTAGAAGCAGAATACATGGGTGCAGGTAGATGTGATTTTCTAAAGCTAGCCCAGGAAACAGGCAATTCTCTGAAAGTACCTGTTATAACTACCCAATGTAGAGCTCTGCAAAATGGACTTGATTGAAAAATGCTGTGGATCCAGGACAGAGACCAGAGATGGTGGCAGTATCACACAGCTAAAGGCAATGCTCTCTGCAAAAACCTATGCTGGATTCTCTCTGTTTCCTTCTTTCTGTCAGTAGAGAGTCCACTTGCAGAGGTCCTCCTGGAGAATTAAATTCACTGCTTGGAAGGAGTGAGCTCTTTTTTCTGAGAGCAAAAAAGCTAAATTTGAAAGCAGGTTTTCTATTACTCATGTGGCGGCTTACCCTGGTTGGATGCCAGGTATCACCAAGGCCTCTCTATCACTCCTCTCTGCAAGTGGCATGGGGAGAGAAAGTAAAATGAAAGGTTCATGAGTTTAGATAAGAACAGGGAGAGATCACTACTGATTATTTTCAGGGACAAAACAGACTGAACTTGGGGATATTAGTTGAATTTATTACCAATGAAATCAGAGCAGGACAACAAATAAAACAAATCTTTAGAAACACCTCTCCCCCAGCCCTTCCTTTTTCCTGGGGTCTAGCTCCTCTCCCAGTGGCACAGGGAGACAGGGAATGGGACTTGTGGTCATACCATCACACATTTCTTCTGCTGCTCAGGGAGAGAAACCATTCCTCTGCTGCAGCATAAGGCCTCTCCCACAGGAGACCATTCTCCATGAACTTCTCCAAGGTGAATCCATACCACGAGAAACAGTTCTTCAAGAACTGCTTCAGCTTGGGTTCCTTTCCACAGGGTGAAGTCCTTCAGGCACAATCTGCTCCAGTGTGGGGCCCTGTCATGGTTTAGGATAGTACTCCCAGTTTAGTTCTGCCACTGAAACTTTGCAAACCACATAGCTGCTCACTCACTCCCCCTCTCCTCTCTTCTGCCCCCACCCTGAGTGGCTGGAGAGGAGAATTGGAAGCACAAAAGGCAAAGATCAGTGGTTGAGATAAGAACAATTCATTGGAAACAGCAATGAGGTAAGAAAAAAAAAAAGGAACAGCAAAAATATTAATGACAGAAGATAGAGGGCAATAAATGTGAAAAATGCTCACCAAGCAAGGGATAATCAAAACCAATGGCAACCAGGTTCCCCTACCCTGACATACTTTTTGTGTTTTTTGACCACAAGCCATGCCCTCCTTCCCAAAAGTCCCTCATCTCCACCTCTGGCTGTGACTTGAAGTAGTATAGAATAACAATCTAGACATGCCCACATAGCTTCAGGCTCTGCCCTCGCACACATACTGCAAAAAAATTAACTCAGGGTCCCCCAACAGAGTCATGAGTTCTACCAGGAAACCCGCTTCAGCATGGGCACCTCTCTCCATGGGTCTGCAGGTCCCTGATAGGAGCCTACTCCAGGGTTAGCTTCCCACAGGCTCCAGCCTCCTTTTAGGCATCCACCTGCTCCAGTGTCAGGCTCCTCCATGGGTGGCTGGTGGATCTCTGTATCCCCCATGGATCTCCATGGGAGGTAGGGGCACAGCTGCTTCACCATGGTCTGCACCATGGGCTGGAGAATGCCTTCTCAGGCACTTGGAGTACCTCCTCCCCCTCATTCCCCACTGACCTTGGTCTGCAGAGAGCTTCCTTTCACTTTGCACTCCTCACTTCTCTGAGCACAATTACATCAGTGCAATTATTTTTTTCCTTCTAAAATATGTTACCAGAGTCATTACTACCATCTGTGATTGTCTTGGCCCTAGCCAGTGGCAGGTCTGTCCTGGAGCCATCTGGCATTAGCTCTGCTGGACATGGAAGAAACTTCCAGCAGCTGCCCACAGAAGCTACCCCTGTAGTCTCTCCACTGCCAAAATCTTGCCATGCAATTCCAACCTGACTCAGTTCAGTCCTGAGCTTTCTTCTGACTCAAAACTAATTGCAGATAAAAGGGCAAAATTTATCTCTTCTCCAGCTCTTGCTTATCTCCCCTGTTCAATACTATATTTTCTCTTTCCTACCCGAAGCAGGGCCCGCTCATGTTCAAGGCTTTGAAATTCCTTACGCCCTAGGTATAAAATTATTAGCTGCCATTAGCAATCTATTGAATGACTTATTCAGTAGCTCTTTGTGCCTATCATCTTCCTGAGGAGACTGAACCCTCCACACTCATCCCAAGTTTCTACTGTTAAAATCCCCACTTTCTCTAAATGTCAGACAAGGAATAATTACATTAAGAAAAGGGCTTGCCCAAATCAGCACTAATTCAGAAGTCACACAAGAACTGATTCCCAGCCCCTCTCTCTCCTTGCATCCAAAGCACTCATTATGCAGGTGCAAAGTGGTTGCAGAGTCCAGCTGCATGCATTGAGCAGTTTAATGCAGATAGACTTTGTTTTGATTCACATTGTTCAGAGCTGCTCTGCATTCTTTAAAGTTTTGTTTGTTTTCCCATCAGTGTCTTGAAAGTATTCAGAAATTTTCACCTGCACTCACATTTTCCACTCTATTCTTTAATTCATGGTTCCTCCAGGATCTTTATTTTTGCATATTTGTTTGCAGTCAGGACCACTTCACAGTCTCACTTTCAGTTCAGCATAATATCCACATCATTATTAAACCCACATACAGCTCCCTGAAAAAATGTACCATTTATTTCAGGAAAGGAAACAACCAGCACAAGAGTTATTGGTCTTGTTGTATTTTCTGTCATAGTGGATTTCTGATTTACAATGTCCTCCTTAGAGTCTGATGTGTGCTTTTTGTTTCACTGCATGGTCAACCTGAAGACAGCAAAGGAGAAATATGACTAAATGTTTGCAATAGCAGAACTGCTCAATGGAATCTGCATTTAGATAAAAATAAATAGATTTTGCAGAACACTGAATTAAAGAAAGGAACTGCAATCTGATTCTTATCTCATCTCTCCCTCTAATAACTTCCTTGAATTTACCATTTTACCATCTCATTTGTTTCTGAAGCAGGAAAATTTGTAATACTGGAAGTGTGGGGTCTGGAAGTGGGTTAGATGCAAATATCAAAATTCACAGAGGCAAGTAAAGCTAATAAAATTCTGATCAGGCCTCATCTTTGGATAATCATATTGTCTGCACTAGAGTCATTTAAAGCAGGAGAGTTTCCAATGATGCACAAGAAATGTCCTGTGTTTTAGGAGAGGTTTCTCCCACAGGCTGCTATACCTAATCAGGGATAACTGTTTTGGATGGAGAAACATTTTACTAAGGTCACCTAAATCGCCCTGGCTATACTGACAGGTTTGAAATTACTCCCAACCTGCCCAAGTTACAGAGCCGCAGCTGCAAATGTAAATGACAAGTACTCAAAGGGGAAATAAGAATGATTCAGTAGGCAAGAGCACCCCAGCCAAACAAGGCTGGTCTGCGTGTTTGAGTTAAGAAAGTGGCAAAGATCTATTCTCCAGAATCAGCTCAAGCATCATCTCTTAGCACTGTTATGTTTTCTGGCCTCTCAGAAATAAAATTCATGCAAATCTTGGGAACACAAATTTTTCTGACAGGTATCACCTTGCCTAGGCTGTGAATGGTCACCTCCAGGGTGTCCTATTTTAAAACTGCCTTCCCCTCTGAAGCCTGGTTGTAGTTTCTCACTAGGATACATTTGCCCAGACAAACCCTGGTCTTTAGGTCCTCCAGAAGTCTTACTGAGCTCAAAATATCTCTTGGCAGCTCCAAACCTTTTAGAGAGAAGCTGCTGCTGCTGGGCACTAGTCATCCCCTGTATGTGGACTTTGACACAAGAATAAACAAAACAAGCACTTTATGGCAGTCACATAGTTAAGAGTGGGAATGTTAAAGGAGGTTAATTCAATGCTAAATTTATTTTTTTTAGTATATTAGTGAAATTTCAAGTTCTCTGGATCCTTTTCCATTCAAGACAATGGTTTCTTACTAAGAAACAGACTCAAGGAACAAAACAGAGAATCCTCCAAACACTAGAACAAAAAATTATTTAAAGGTATTTGAAAATAAATTATTGTGAGAATTAAATCTGCACTGTCATTTATCAGACTGGCTTTTCAAATCAAAATGCTAGCCTAGAGACCTGTGTTTCATCTCTTTATTATTCAAAGAAATTCAAATCAAATAAAGCTATAAGAAATCTGGGTGAATTCTTCATATTGAAATTATTACTCAAGTGTTAAATTTTAGTGCTTGATTATATTATGTAACTTTTCAGGTTGCCTAACTGATGCAATATAAAGTCAGAGAACTGGTGATATGCCAAGAATAACACATTATCTGAGAACAGATTCCAGGCTCTGAATGCAAAATAGCTATAACCAAGAGCTACATTTGTAGATCTGTCATTGGTGCAGAGGTCTCCACAGGTCATGCTGTAATTTGGATCAAATATCTATTTCAAGAACAGATATGTGTGCAAATTCCTCCAAATCCAACCTATTCTTCATCTCACTTAAGCCAAGTGATTTAAGGTGCTGTCTCATTTTCCACTGTTTTATTTATAAACTGCTTCTCCTTGGGTCTTCAGACTGGCAGTTCAACAAATCAGGCAGCCCTGCTAATAACAAGATGATTTGGATATGTCAGTCAACCAGGCAGTGAAGTGAAAACAAATCCTTCCTTCTTTACAAATGTACAGCTTTTCCAGAGGGTCTTATACACCAAGTTTCTTGGAACTTACTATTGATTTCATAAATATAAAATTACTTATTTTATTAACATGAGATAACACGTCAACAACTGTATCAACACTTGATTAATGTGCAAAAATAAGGTTTGTCACTGTAGTGTCTTTCCCTTTTCCAGTCCAATTTGTTTTTCACAGCTCTCCAGTGACATTGGCCTAGCTACAAACAATTGCAAGAGTCAGGAATTGTGTATGAAGAAAACATCCTATGCAGTACTGTAAGGATACCACAGTAATCAAGGGAGACATAACATGTAGTCTGAAAATGATTAGGACAACAGGTTAATTATGTCTTGGAGAGACCCAGAGTAACTGTTCAGATCTTACTACAAAACTATCCAGAGGCAAATGCCAAGTGTCTTTCTTGAGAAACAGGCACAGCATTCCGAAAGAGTGAGTAATCTAACTCTTGCAAGCTAAAAACCACTGCCACTGCAGAGCCAGTCAGCTGGAGCAGTCATGTGGGCACAGCAGGCTGAACTAATTGAGGCATGTCTGAAACCTTCACTGCATCTGTCTCATGAGCTAGCTCTGGTCAGTGCTTGCTCAGAACATTACAGTCCACTGTGCTTCCAGAACAGAGAGGGGAACAAGGCTAGACATACAACATTCAGTTGTTGTATTGTCTTGCCAGAGGCCTGTAGTAGTATTCCCAGCAATCCTCTGGATTCACCAAGATGCACCAAGACAAGTACTTCTCCCTTGGTGTGTGAAGTGGGTTTTCTCTTCATGAACTTGTTCTGCTGTTCATCTGGGAGCTTTAGACATGCTTTGCAAAAGCCCCTTGTCCCACAGTGGCACTTATACCCTGTCACTTGGAATACACAGTCTTAGGATCCACAGAGGACTTTTCCCAAAAAGGGACAACTTCCCTATGAGGAGTGCTTGCTTTTCACATTAGTTATCATCAAGAGAGAATGCACTTACACTGTGGATTGAACTCACTGGAAAAATACTCCATCACTGCTGCCTGACTGTTGCTCAGGAATTTCATCATCTTCTTTGACTGCCAGTGATACAACCTGGTTCTGCTAAGCAGGAGATAGACAGTGGCTTATGGACATGCCTCCACTGAAATTTAGGAAAGATAGCAATTCAGACTTGAAATAGTTAAAAGACTCCTGCAGTGACCAGACTTATTCAAACCTCATTACAAAGAGCATTTCTATGAACCTCTCCCACCACAGTTCTTCATCAACCAGACTAATTTGTGTTCTTCCTCACAGAACTAATGCAGCTGGATAGGTTGCAAATCTAAGCTCATCTGCCTCTATATCTCTGCAATAAATACTGAGAAGACACAAAGGTAGGCAGAGAAGAGTAACTCTCAGAGTCCATCTAGCCAGAAAGCTGAAAGTACTGACCACTGCAGACAGGCAGAAATACCCCAACCCATGTTTCAAAATCTCCTCATGGGCTCTCAATTTGGCCCCAAAATCTGTATCCTGAAAGGTGACAGAGAAAACCCTATGAAGAGTGATATAGCTAGAATATTTTTGTCCTGCAATTGCACATTGAATTCAGCTGTTTATGCTTCAGTGAAGCAGCCCACCACAGGGTGGGCCTTCACTGATGCAAGGATATACTAGTGATGTGCATTGTCAGTGATAAGAGCTCAAAAAGAGATTCACAGGAAAGGCCTGCACAGCTGAACCAAACTAAAATACATTTTTTGTGAACAGAAAACCTTGGACTTACGTTGAAAACAGGCTGGAGTTCTTCTACATTGAGAAAACATTCTGAATTATTTTCTTCTAGGCTCATTCTTATTGAACTTCACAGGACCAATCCAGTGGGCAGTTAAACCTGTGCTCTTCCAAAAGCAAAAGAAAAGCCAATCACTTCACTGTTTTACAGTCACTTCACCTAAGAATTGGGTGCAGGAGAAGAAGGATGAGGCACAGAGAGACCTCACCTCAGGCTGATGCACAGCATACAACGGGTTTGTAATCACCATTTCTGGCTGACTTTCCATTCTAAACCAGGAAAAGAATGAATTGCAACACCAGACCAAAATAAATGATCAAAAGTTCTCATTCTTGGTGATCAAGGAAGAACCAAACCTGCCTCACAAGCAGGGCAAAACAAAATTTGCAAAAAGGAATCCTTTCAGAGTCAAGTACAGAACTTTGTCTGTGTTTATACTCATCACTGGGCAAATATCCATTCTTGGAAAAAGAGGAGAAGTTGTTCCAATGCCAGAGATAAACCTCAGAACAGAGATGACTTTACAAAGGAATAATACTTAAGCAGTCAGCTTTTGTGAACACAAGAACACAAAAACTTACTCTGCTCACCACTCTGATTCATATACCATGAATAGGTTTATCCATTTGGTCAGGCAGGAATAATCTGTTACTGATCTGACAGGACATGGACATATGACCACACATATGCCCCTCACACAAATGTGTAACAGGCCAATAGAAAACTCCAGAGCATCCTGAGGTTTTGGCTCACTCACAGTGATGCATCCAAGAAAGAGTAACAAGACCATGTGCACAGAGAAAAAGTTGAGGAGGATTCCCACACATTTCCACAATCCCCTTAAAAATCCCATGGAAAGTTTGTGCAGTTGTGCAAGCTCACTCAAATATCTCATAATAAATTTACTTGTTCCCAGGAGACCAAAGACAATCCTTTTTTCTCCTTTTTCGTTAACTGGAAAGTTCCAGTTAAACATCTCTGAGGCTACTACGCTTAGTTCCTGCAAAGAACTAAGTGGACCTGACCTAACAGCTCTGGTCCACTTATCAAGGCTCGTATATACATCTGTTTATTACTTTTTCTACCTCTTAAATTTGTTTCTCTTGCTGAATAGCCCTTAACTAGATATCACTATAGACCAGGGATCCTTATATTCCACACATATTAGTTGAGCATGGTGAGCTGATAATGCTGCTGTAATGTGAATCACACAGATAATCCTGCAAACATTTGGAAGGTGGAAATTTTTTACTTTAAGGTAAAAGCCTGGCTGACAAGCCATTACGTAATATTTTGATGTTCAGTTTATACAGCTTAATTTATATACAGAATAATCCTGTTTTCTGAGTCAACCATCCAGTCTTTGTCTGGGGGACAAGTCGGGACAATGTAAGATTGATTTCTTCTATAGGTTAGATTTCTTGTTTATGTGATCGTGTGTTTGTGGTGGTTTGACCCTGGACAGATCTCAGGCACCCACCAAAGCCATTCTATCACTCCCCTCTGCAACTGGACAAGGGAGAGAAAAGACAATGAAAGGTTCGTGAGTTGAGATAAGGACAGGGAGAAATCACTCTCCAAATACTGTCACAGCAAAGCAGACTTGATTTGGGGAAATTAATTGAAATTATTATCAATCAAAATCAGAGCAGGATAATGAGAAGTAAAACAAATATCTAATATCAATACCTTCCCCAACCCCTCCCTGCTTCCCAGCTCTACCTTCTCCTCGCAGCAGCACAGGGAGATGGAAATGGGGGGTGTGGTCAGTCCACCACACACTGTTCCTGTCACAGCTCAGGGAGAGGAATCTTTCCCCTGCACCAGGATGGGGTCCCTCCCACAGGAGACAGTTCTCCATGAATTCTTGAGTCTGAGTCCTTCCCATAAGCTACAGTTCTTCATTAACTGCTCCAGAGAAGATCACAAATCCTGACAGAAAAGCTGCTCTAGCATGGGCTCCTCTCTCCACAGGTCCAAAAGTCCCTGACAGGACCGTGCTCCAGCATGGGCTTCCCACAGGGTCACAATCTCCTCTCAGTTAACAACCTGCTTCAGCATGGGGCTTTGCCATGGCTGAGGGTGTATCTCTGCACCGTTCATGTATCTCCATGTTCCACGGGGACAGCTGCTGCACCACAGTCTTCACCAGTTTTTTCCTTCTTAAGGATGTTATCACAGAATCATTAATGCCATCTCTGATTGGCTCACACTTAGCCAGTGCTGGGTCTGTTCTGGAGCCATCTGGCATTGGCTCTGACAAATATGGGAGAAGCTTCCAGCAGCTTCTTACAGCAACCACCCCTACAACTGCCTCCCCTCCCCTCCTCTCTGCTAAAACCTGGCACTGAAAACCAAATACAGCACTTCATTTCCACAGTGAATTAGATAAAATAGAAAGAAGATAAACTATGAAATGGGGTTAAAAATAACAAAGACATTTTACCACACAAAAGGAATGTTTTGCAAATTGTCAGGCCCATCTGCTGCTCTTCATGTTCATGGATTTAACTGTTCCATGAAAGACAGGATCAGCAAAAAGCAAGATTGGTTCACTGTACTGCTGAATGTGATACAATTTTCATAGTTGTGTAGAGCCAGTGACAGAATAGGTGAAGCGACCTGATAGGTAACTCAGATATAAATGTCTAATCCACAGCCTGGATCTTTGGCCAGCCTCTGGGAAGAAAGACCATCTTCACCAAATTTGTTGATCTATTTTGTATGAGTATCTGGGCTCATAAAGACAGTCAGGAAACAATGGCTCATGGATGTTCTCCATCCCAAGTCAATGCAGCAGCATAACTTTTCTGAAAGTTCATTTCCTAGCTAAGGATTTGGCTGTCTGCTGTGCTGCCCGTTACAGCAATACCTAGGATGTTCTCCTGCGGTGAGCCAGATCCACTGTCTGAATGTTCACGTTTCCAAATGGCTCATGCCATTGAATATTTCCCACAAATTCCTGTACCTCATGGCAAAACCACTTCCTGTGACCTGTCATAAAGCTGGTTCTGACAGGTGGGAAGGTTGCGTAGGTTCCACAGTTCACATTTGTAGGAGGGTTAGCACAGGCATTTCCATAGAACCCTTCTCGCCAATTATCAAATCCCAATCCCCTAAGTACTTTCCAGGATCTCTGTTCTGAAAACCAGCCCAAACTCCCAGAACACAAAACCTTTTGCTAGAAACATCTCTGCACTGATGCAGAGCCAGATTATTTCAGCTTGTTTCATATTAATCCACAATTTTATTATATAAGGTTACAGAAAATTAAATACATTCAACTACAGAATTTCAAAATCTGTTCTGAAATAGGAAGGGAGCAAGCTCACAATTAGCATGGTCCTTAATGCAGTTTCATAAAGCCCATAGCAATTAAGTCGCAAAGTGCTGTAATTTACATGAACAAACAAAAACAGGAGTGGGTGTAGGAGTATTTGCTTCATAAACAAAACAAATGTCACAGACAGCGCTAATACAAGATTGTACAACGGGCAACAGCAGGGATGTCATTGCACAGTGATTCTGGCTACTGCCTGCAGACATTCAGGTTCTTTTCAGATGGACCAGGATTCATGAAAATGAGGCTGGAAAAGGATGGGCTGTTTCTATCAGAGGTTGACATGCCAGGGACAACAGTTAAAATATGCCCAAATCTACACCAGTGCCTGGCTCCAGAAAGGGCATCAAAGAAACAAGATGCAAGCTGGGAACATCATCTTACATTTTAAGTGATTGCCTGTGACTACATTCCTGAAACATCAAGAAGAATGTCAAAAATCTCTGCATTTTCACATTTTGCTGGACAGCAAATCAGTACAATAAAAAGGGTTCTGAAAGGAGACCTATAAATGCCAGCTCTCTGTCCTCTTTCTCATCATGGAAAGAGGTCTCGGGTCTCCATAAGAAGAGGGAGCAGAAATCCATCTCTGAAGCTTTCTTTTATTATTCATCAAATTTTATATTGATGAATTATTATATTTATAATGAAAAACTTTCTTTTATATTCATCAAATATCTCATCAACAGCTCAGTTAGTGTTGTGGCTGCTCAAGACAGTGAGACCAGTTACTCCCAAAACTCCCTCACAGTTATGCTGTCCAATTCTGAGTGTGTAGGGTAGGGTTTAGACCAAGTTTTCCTATGAACAGCTGGTCCTGCAGGTGCTAGGGAGAACATGCCAGTCATCTAGACAACCTTTCAGCTAACTGCCTGAAAGGTAGGGGCTCTGGGGCTCCCAGCTTTCTTCAGGCAGGCTGCTGAAAACTAGGAGGAACTTGACTCAGAAATGAATTCATAAAAGCTGCAAGAGAAATGTGTCATTTCCCCTTTTCATAGGTGTGAAAAATATGTGAAAATGTCACAATATCCTCACAGAAGAGAAACTGTAGTTTTAACCAGCTCACCTCTGAAATTTGTCAGCATTCTGGCACACTTGATGCCACTCCAGACAAAACAAGCATAGCTCATCTTCCCATCTGTGCACACAAGCTACAGTAGCCAAGTAGAGAGGAATTACATCACAGTTCAATCTCCTATCTCTGATCCCTTCACCCTTCCCTCATTAAAGCTGGAAAGAGAAAGTACATTATCATCAGCTACAAGAAAGGCTTTTACTGGTAAAATAGTGTGACTAATGGTGTTTAAGAACAGTAAACAGCCTTTAGAAGCATTAAATTTCCCAACAATATCACAGCTTAAAGATTGTAGTAAAATCAGTTTTGCTAAAGTTCTGTAAATGTCACATCAGCATTTCATAAAAATGTTTTCCAGCTGTTTTCCTATATTTTAAGTAATATTACGAAGTGAAAGGCCTGAAGCACTTGCAGATGCCATGCTTTCCTAGAAGAATAAAAATATTCCAGGAAAATGGTTTCGTTATTTCCAAGTCCTATATAATTTCTCAATAGTTTTCAAAAACATGCATTGTGAAAGATGAACAACAGAAGACATGCCTGAATAGCTTCCTTGCTTTGCTGGAGCCACCTGTTTCACACCAGAATCCTCCACTGCTGCATGTGCCCTTCTGAGCAGAAGGAGAAAAGCGAAAACCATGGTGGCATTGTCCACAAAATTGGATTTGTCACCTGGTATGTATCAAGCCACTAATTACATATTGACAGAGACATTGATTTCTTTTTTTCAGATTTGTGCTGTGTGCACAGAGGTTTTCCACACACACACACACACACACACACACACACAAAAAAAAAAAAAAAAAAAAAAAGAAGCAAAAAGTGCCTATCAGTAGGACCCTCTGCACCACTGTTTATACAGAGTTCAAAATAACTTCCCAAGTACAGCCCACTTGTTATGTTTGGTTAATAGTTTCCATTTAAACTAGGTAATCCTAACTTCTACACATGCCCAAGGCAAGGCATGTGTCCTCCTGACTTTTAGGCATGACTTTCAGTGTTACAATACTGACAGTTCCTCTAAGGAATACAGCGACCTTGACTCATTTGCCAGGTTTATTCAGTGACATACAACATTTTCATTTATTACATTCTTATAGGTTGGTTACCAGATGTCCTTGACTAAGGAGTGATGTTTGTTCCACTGATTTGGTTCTTTTCTTGCTGATATAGGAAAGTCTTAATTAGCCAACCTAAAGTATTTAAAGAACATCCCAACTTAAGATAATTTCAACATATTCCTCAGTGGTACTGAGAAAAACTGTCACTTTTCACACTCAGAAATCAGTCCTGCTGGTTCAGTCTAGAATAGAAAAGGGCTCTACTGTAAATTACAGATAGTCTTGAAGGTAAAGTCAAGAAAATACAAGAAATTTTGCCAAGATGTTTGAAGTTCAGTGTCTTCTCTCTGCTTAATTTTGCTGCTGCACTGTACAGAGAGATTGGATGTATGCTTGAGTATAGTACTTCTGCTTGCATCCAGAGCCAGAAATATCTATGACTCATGCATGTTAATCTTCATCCCCTGTGATCATTAAATTCTACCAAAATCATTTCTGCTGGGGAAAAGTTCCCTTTCTAGCTTTCATGGATGCAAAGAAATGTAAGTGCCCTGTTCAGCCTTCCTGGCTTGAAAGAGAGATGAAAATCTTCTCCACACTTTTCACAGGTTTTGTAACCATTTTTAGGTTTCCAGCCACCAGGACTGCTGGCAGTGCTGGTGCCACTGGGAGAGTCTGGCACTGGACCCACAGTGTGATTGGAGGTGACTTGACCATAGAGAACACTTGTGACAGTATGGCTAAAAAACCCCAAATGCACACATACAGGCTCATTCAGTCTCCTAAAAGAGAATGGTGGGAGTCACCTATATGTGTCACTCACAGCTTCTCCTGGAGGAAACTGTGAATAAGGAAAACACAAACCTGTTTTTAAACTCTGTTTTTTTTAACTTCCTTGCCTCAGCTTTGAAGAAGGTACATCTGATGCCCTAAATTGTAAAAGCCAGCAACAACCAAGTTCTTCCATCCTTGATTTGCTGGCGCAGTTTGTTAATCTTCTGTGGCTCAGGACAAACTTGCCTTTACAGAGCCATCATTGCATTCTCAACCAAACCAGAGATGAACCAGATGCATGCCTTGTTCCCCCACGCCTTCCCCCCACCTCCTTCAGGTAGCAGCTAGCTTCATCAACACCTGCACACAACCTCTCAGAGAAAAAATTGGGTCCTCTCTGGCATTAGGAGGTACAAACATGGTCCCCAGCACTGCCATTTGCTGAGTTAGAAGTACTATGGCAGCACATGCCAATCCAGCTCAGCCTCAACCAACACTGAAGTGCCTGTCAATCTTAAAAATCCTTTGAATTCTTCTCTTCCCCCTGTGCACTAGGTGGAAGTTACTGCAAAAATGTAATGCTCAGGAGTGCTAGAAAATATCAAAATCATTTAGAAATAAAACAAAGACTTAGAACAAACTGCAAACCCCTCTGCTCATGGTCTGACATATCTGGCAGAAAGCATAACTGAAATTACAGTTGCACTGGATGTGGCAACAAACCATGACTAAAACAAATATTTGTGACTTTTATCTTTGAAACACTTCGCAGCTGTTAAAACAGTCAGAAAAGTAAATCTCTTTACTTTTCTCTGGGCAGGTCTGTATTTCCTAACTGCATAGTAAGTGCAAATTCACTGAGATAAAACTCTGAGCTTCTCCCTGATAGCTATTTGGCTCCTCATGACAGATAGAACTCCTTCCAACTTAAGCAGTAGATGGACATTGCTGTAGGATTTGATTTGATATTTGCATAGATTGAGTAAATTTTCATATCCACTACAGTGCCTAGTCAGTTTTACTGAGGTAGTTGTATTTGAGCTTGTATCTCCCTCCTGCAAGGTTTCATACATTTGCTGAGTGTAGCAGCTCAAAAAATGCCCCACAGCATCTTTTATTAGAAATCAGCTGCATTCCCACTTGATGCCTATGGATCTTCCTTCATCAGTATTATATTCCTTCACAGGATTATAACTTTCTAAAGTCAGACTCACTAGGTTTGTGAAGATTTAAAGCCCTCAAAGGACTAAGTAACTACAATTGCAAATCTGACCTTGGCACTGCACTACTTTCAAGTATTTACCTACTTGTTAGCAAATGTCCTAGTTATGGTAATTTTTCTTTGGCACAAAGAACACAAGAGGCTACTAAACCATACACAGTCCTTAAAAGCATGGTTACAGGTGAATGCAAAAGTTCATACAGTCTAGCTGTCCTGCTGTACTGATTAATTTGAGTTATTTCATTAATTTGAGTTATTCAAGTTGCTTTGCATTTAACCACAGGATTTGGGACCGGGCAATGTCATATTTCAATTACTAGCACCACATGCTGATTTCACTGAAATTTTTAAAAGTCTCCAACTTATTTGGACTGAAATCTTCTGAGGAATTCCATTCCCAAGGTGGTCTGAGGTAAGAAATTTGCTCACAATTGCTTCTGAATTCTGCTTCTGCGCAAGTTATATCACTTCTTAGCATGTTTCAAATGCAAACTGATAACTCAACAGCTAAACCTTTTACTGTTCACTTTTTAGCTCTCCTATATCTAGTCAAGCAATCTGAGACCACTAATGGGACTATAAAAAGGAAATTCACATAATTAATATACTTTTCACAGTGTGTAATTGACTGAACAGAAAATTGGCTAAGTTACAGCTATTTATACACTGTCTGGTACCAATAATGACACCACCATAAGAAAACACTGAGGTCTGACTTGCTCTTTCACCTCCATTTCTCTTTCTGGCTGTGGATTCCTGTGGTCCACAAGATACACTGTAAAGTTTGTAAGAGCTCACATGGGAAAAGCTGGGGACTTAGGGCTCCAAGGGTATGATACCTCAGCTATGAATGCTTATGCTTCACCAGGTAAGGAAGGACAGGCTTTACAGATTCCTGTTTCTACTCCTGTTAAGGAACTTTTATCCAGACCACTTCTTTGAACTACTTTGTTAAATCCAGAGTTTAAAAAATCAGGAAATGCATCATTAGATGGGAGGGACTTTTATTAATTCAACACATCTATAATTTTCTTATTCACTGCCTCCAATTTGACTTTGGAAATCTTCAGAAAGGAGATAAATAGAAGGTTTTGCAGTCCAGATGCTGCTGGGTTAAATAAAAATTCTCTTCTAATGCCTTTGAAATAGAAACTGTGCTTTCACACATAATAAAAGTCCAATGAAGAACAAATCCAAAAGAAAAAGTTTTCATTTTTCCACTCCAGTGTACTTTCAGATAAAAGGAAATCAATACGAGCTGTGAGATTCACATCAGAAAGATCAGCTTATTTATGTATGAGCACAGCTCCCCGACCCCCTGAAGATGTCTGTGCCATTCCTGGGAACAGGCCGGACTGGCCTGAGGGCAAAAAAAATTCGAGAACAGAGGACTCAGCAGTGACACAGACTTTAATCTCTGATAAACTGAAGACTTGGTGGAAGTAAGTACTTTTGTACTTTTGCAGAACCTGTTTTTAATTTCCTTTCTATGCAGTAAAACTCAGAGAATACTTCCTTCCCCCCCTCCCCCCCCCAGCTTTCTTTATTCTGCAAAATGCATTTTTCTGCTTAGAGAGGTGCTCCTCCTCACAACAGAATGGGGTTATCTTCCTTAGGATAAATGTTTTGATATATTCATATAGACCAAGCAATGGACGGTGTACTTCTGTTTACCAAGGTATTCTAAATGGTTGAACTACATATATTTGTACTTCTGTCCCATACTGAAGCCCCAAAGCAAAAGCCAGACCTTTGCAGCAGACTTTAGGCTGCTTGAGCCCTGTTCTACAAGGCACTTGTTAACATGCAGATCTCACACATGTAGCTTCTCCATGGACAAGGCCATGGAGAAAGTCACCAGCAGGCTGAGCCTAGGAATCAGGAGAGGACCTAGTGTGTCAGACTTTAAGAAGGTAATCTGTTCTTCACAGGACGGCACTAAATTGCACAGATGAGGAACTGGGACACACTTTGCTCAAGTGGGCAGGAGAGCTAGAGATGCAAATACTGGTCACATATTGTGTACCACACCAGAACCATTCTTTCTCAAAGATTTGACTGCTTAGAGGAATATTTCCTACTCTAGGTTTAGACTTCTCTCATATTATTGCTGCAAGCATTGACAATCTCCAGCAACTCCTCCTTGGCATATTTCTGGATTAGAAAAAAAAAGTCAATTCCTTTCAAAGATCTATTTTCAGATTCAAACTTATTATGAATTCAAGCTCAACTGCATCTCTTATCCACACCTACCAAATGCTGTTTAAGATACTTGGCACACAAATACAGGAGACTGAACTGGAGGAAGACTAAGAAATCTCATCTTCCAGACAGTCAAAATTTTATTTTCAAAAAGAAAATTCTTTTTACAACAGAATCCTTCATGACAGAGCACGAACACAAACACCTGGGCAGGGCTTTGAACAGAGTACACCAAGCCATTAGTAACTTGAAATTATTTTCTTCCTTTAGTTTCCAGAGTTGTCTCCCTGAACAAATGGTACACATTGTGAAGATGCTCTCTTTGTGACCATTTTAGTTGTGTTGATTCTGTGCTTCAGTGTTGTTCTGACAAGATTTGTTACATTTCATTTGGAAATCAATGGGCTACATCTCTCAAACTGTCAAGTTATGGGCACAAGCACTGACAGAAGTTTTGCTACAATATAAATTAGATTGCATAAGAAGTAAACAAAATTTAAATATCAGATAGTACTGAGAGACACAGATCAGCATTAAAGCACACGAAATGCTTTGGTACATATTGTAACAAGCAATAGACAGTGAAATTATGTTTACTAAGGTACTCTAATTTGCCAAAATCTTCCCTGACTGTCCATAAAATGTTGTAGCCTCCAGTTTATAGCAAATCTCATCTAGAAGCAGTGAGCTGAGACTACTGAGTTTCAGAAAACAACCTATGGACAAGCAGACAAAATACCATTCTTCCATTCCCTTTTTTGTAGGAATCAAAGTGTTCAATATAGGTTTTTTTCTAAATGCTTCTTAACAGAGAAATCACAAAACAAAAGAACACATTTCTTACTAAACACATAGAAAATGGATTTAGAAAATCACATATTGTTCACATTGTTCCTGCATAAAATTTCACCTGCTGGGGTGTCACGAAAATTCTCCTTTATATATTTTCTGCCAAGTATCAAACTCCAAAACTTCGACTGAATGACAGTGGACAACTTTACACATGTTCTAACTTCCCTCTAACCCCTAAAATCCTGGAGGCTCTGAATAAAACATTACCAGAATAATTCACCATTAATTCCCTGTAGAAAACTCTGGACTACCCCTTAAAATTCCTTGTACAACCTCTTCATATCTTTTTGTATGTAGCACATGATGAAAGACAGACCAGGTATTCACAGGCGCTGTCTTCTCACCTAATACATAAAATATTTCTAAAAAAGTTGAGAGAGAAATGTACATTTTGGGGTCAGGAAGAACCACTTGCTAGCAGTGATCTTTGTTCTTGGCTGTAAAGGGGTTGAGTCAGGAGGGACAGAGTTTGCTGATAAAGGCAGGGTTGTTTCACCAGAGCAAGATCACTCAACAATCTAGATTTGGAAACAAGGGCTGCATAACTGAGTGTAATGCTTCTGTCATAGTGCTGTACCTCGCAGCCATCTGCCCACCTGAGTGGGCACTGCAGAGAAAACTTACTATCCTGGTCCTTTGCTAATGATGGTGAAAAGTTTTCACAGAGCTTCCTGAAGAGCTTCCTGAAGTGAGCTGCAGAGGTGGAGGTTTGACTCCACTTAGCAAGAGGCAGTCTGGAAATCTCAACAGAAAGGGACATGCACCTCTCTTGTGCAACTTACCCTGGCTCTCCATGGCATGTCAACACCACTGAAATTCTCCTTTGGGAATCACCACTGTGTCTGTGTGATGAGAAATAAGAAGAGTCTTTGTGAGACTGGAAGCTCTCTAAGAAAACAAACCTGGATAAGAAAAGCAAATGAATGAAAATAAAGCAGGTTGTGTGTTCCCAAGAAGACAGCATGGAAGAGGCAGCTGGGAAAGAAGGCAGTACCTTCCCAATCTGCGCACACACATGGCAAAAGGCAGACATATCCAAAACATAAAATTCAGGGAAAACTAAAAAAACAAATCGTTGCCAGTGATGGGAGTGGGGAGAATCTCTCCAGATCCTGATGCGGGAATTGGTGTAAGTCTCAAGGAAGACCAATGGCAGATGAATGGACAAAAGCATCAACTAGCCAAAGGATAAGTACTACAGAGGCAGTCTGTGGGAGCAGTTAAACAAACATAAGTGCAGGAATGAACAGTGGATCTCAGAGAAGGATAAACACAACCCAAAACAGTCATCAGCCTGCAGCTGGTTGTAAAAGTTCCATTTTCTGCCCACAAACACAATGGTCCCCATAAACACTTTTCAAGAAAAGATGAGCTTTAAAACTTTCTTTGTTTTAAAAACATTTGTAATTCAGTTTTGGTACTTTACTCACTTCCTTTGAAATGCATGTGTGTGTGTGTGTGTGTGTATGTGCGTGTAGGCTGCTGATTTTTTTTTCCCCTGTTTCCAGTCCACTGTTTATTTTTAGATCTAACCTTTTGTTCTGAATCAGGAGGGAATAATAAAATAAAGCAGTGAAAATTCCCACAAGGCAGAAAAAGATAAAAGAAAAAAAAATGTGTTGCAGAACACCAGCTTTTGAGGATGACACAGAGTGACCTCACCTTTCCTCAAGCCCCTAGGAGATCATCCCACTTTTCCTGTGGCATTATTTTAGCTCACTCTCCCTCCCCACAGACTGTTGTGGCCCTGACTTTCAGAAGCTTTCCTCCCTGACCACATTGCACAGTGTTTCTGTTGCTGTGTTCATTGCAGGTTGTTGCCATGTGCAAAAGCCCCATAGCAGGCAAGCCAGCTCAAACTTCCCCGTCTAAAATCAATGCATAGATTGGTGAAGACCAGAACAGCAGGTTAGAAAATCTAATTGCTCAGAAATTGTTACAGAAAACACTGTAGTCTCAAAACATCCTTTGGGGACATAGGGAAAGAGGGAAACGTTTAGCTGAAAAAATTCCAAATAAAGAAATCTGCTTTACACAAAACCCACACAAGCACTTTTGTGTACAACTGATGTCACTGCTGACAAGTTAAGCTGTTTATGTTACCAGTCGGGGGAAAAAAAAAACAAAAAACCAACAACAACAACAACAACAAAAAAAACTAACAGAGAACAGGTTTTCACTTGCAAGTGGAATTTAGCTCATCCAGGATAATATTGTGGACACAGCAAGTTTCTCATGTTTGCTTCTTTAATCTTTCATTTCAAAAAACATTCTTCACAAGAGGTTGATTCCTTCATTTACAATGCAACAGACACAAATCTTGCAGGACAACAGATGCTGACATTAGAAAGCTGGACTTTGGATTGTAACAAAATTTGAATATGCAAAACGACTCTAAATCACAATCTGCTTTGGTCTTTCAAGCTCTCCTCAGGCACAGAAACTGCATCAAGAGCCATCTATTGTCATGTGGATCAGAGATTGCATTGGCTCCAGAGCACTTACCCAGTACGGCTTGAAAGAAGCGACATTGGCCAGAGATGGACAAAAGCACACACTGCACATGGGTTGTGACTGTTCAAGTCCTTTCACCTCCAAGAGCAGCGACTCTCACAGTCTCAGTTCTTTCACAAAGGTACTGCCCAGATGAAAAACCCAGTCAGCTCATTTGCTGCTTTGCACTTGCTGACTTCAAACCTTTAAAAGTACAGGGGTTTGGCCATGACTCAGACGGTGGTTGCTAAGCTGCACCTGCTTCCTCAAACACACCAGCTGGGAAACAGCTGCCAAGCAGAGCACACCGACCCATTGCTCTTGCTCCTCTCCAAAAGATCTCCCACAGTCCTCACAGGCAATGGAAATGTGGGAGGATGCCTGCTCAAGGGCACTTCCCAGGAAATGAGGTATTGCAGGCCATAATGCAATCCCAAAGGATTAAAAATCTGACAGAAAGTAGGTTTTGATAGTGAGCATCCTTAGATGCCAGCTTTCTCTGTTCTGCTACTGAAACAGAAAAGCAATGAATTAAGTCATATTCTAATAGATAAAAAAATCTGCCAGAGGAAACAGACTGAAATAAAGCATTTGCCAACACTATTTTTCTGGCACAGAAACTCTCATTTCTCCATGTTCCCAACTACTTTCAGTTGCTTCCTGAGATAAAATAGTCCCACAAGGTCCCCAGAAATGTCTGTGTCTTTGTCTCTGGCCCTTCTAAGTTTATTCAGTTTCCTCTATCATCTTGGCACAATCAAGTGGAGCCCCTACTGCCCACTTTCTGCTGGGAAAGTTCTGTTTTAAGGCAATAAAACCTGAATTTAGCAAATACTTTTTTTCTTCTCACATATAATCAAGCAAGCTGAGCATATTGACAAGGCACTTCAAGAGTGTTACAGCCAGGGCCAAGAGATGCTCTCACAGCTCTTTTTCAATAACCTGAAAGAAAATACCTTTGTTACTATGAGACAAACACCGCTGAAAACTGAACAGAAAATTATGGAATCAGTAATAACAGCTTTAGAGAGGGTGGAATTCACAGCTTTACTTTTTAGAACTTCAGAAGCCTTTATGATCTGAAGACAAGGTTACCATTTTTCTATTATATCAACAGAGAAATAATCACAAGGTGTTGAACACTAAATGCATCCCTAGGCCATAAGCTTTCCAAGGTGGCAATAATTACTTTTTCTTGTCTGCAAGGCCTTTGCTGTAATGAAGCCTTCACTCTACTCTTCACTCTATTAGTCACACCTAAAATGATAACTTTCTGCTATTATTACTGATGATTGCACTAGGCTTTTGGCAATGTTCTGTACTATGAGAAAAGTTTAACTTCTGATAACTGGGGCAAGAATGGTACAGGAAGGTTTCAGACAAGGTGTACGTGTCCTGAGTAGATACTGCTGGAGGCAGGGAGGCAGGAGGGCAAGAACTGCTGAGCCAGTCTTAGGGCAGATGGGAAAAGCACTTGTGATGGCCAAAGGTGAATGTAGAAAACTACTCTGTATGCAGCTCTGCAGCCAAGTAGCCAAGGTGTATCTCCCAAGCATTTGTTTGCTTCTATACCAGGAGAGCTTTATCTTCACAAACTGAAGCTTGTGCTACCATTGGTCATTTTTTTTTTCTATCTGCCAGAATAGTTTGGCACCCATAAAACACCACCACAACCAGGGATAAATATCCATACCACTGTGAGTCTATCATCAATTCTCCTCTGTGGAAGCAACGGACTATGATTTGAAAATTAACAAACACGACCTGATTGATTGTTTATATGTTGCTGCTTCTTTTATTTATATTTATTATTATTTTATTTATAAATAATTAAGAAGGAGATGGAAATTCTTCTTGTTTCTCTGCTTCAGCAAAAAAAAATCAGACTATGGATAGCTGTGTGCCCCTCCCAAAAAGCAGCATTCTGTCACTAGTTCTCCCATTATTCCTAAATGGTCTTTCATTCCTCACCCAACTTCCTTCACACAACTTTTGTCTTCACTCTCCTGCCACTCTTCAAGCAGAGTTGAAAGCTCCTCTGTTCCTTTGTGCCCCGAGCTCTAAAGGCCAAAGAAGGTCCTATGTGACCACCTCTCCCTCTGATTTTCTTCCCAGCATGTTCTCAGGCAAATCTATATTTATCTGACCTGATTAACATGTCCAGACTCTGCTGCTGACTGGGAACCTCCCTAGAGACAACCAGGTCACCAAGAGCCAGAGTGATGAATCCTGGGGAGTCACAGGCCTGCAAACACACTGTATTTGGCAAATTCACTAAGAGTCTTCTAATCAATGAGCTTACAGGGGCATGGATAAACCACAGGCACTAAGAACAGGTCACAGTGGTGTTTGTGAAGGAAGAATGTGCCTTACTAACTCATTTGTGCTCATGGGATGGCCTGGTAAACATGCCAACTTGAAACAGTTCTGATGGCTTTCAACACAGCCCTTGAGAGATACAGCTCTACCATGGGATGGCAGGCTAAAGCCCTCATATAAATGGTTAAAAGAGAAAAGATAAAGAGTAGGAGAAACTGGGGGTTTATTGCAGCAGAGGAAAATCTCAAGAGAAGTGGTATCAGTGACCTTTGCTGTTCAACACATTCCCAAATAAGCTTGTAAAAGGTCAGAAGAGAAGCAGGGAGGCCAGAAACTTCACTAGCCTAATCACAGTTATCCAGACAAGAGTTGACTTTGCATATGTATCTGGTAATATCAAGTGACTAGACAATAAAAGAGCAGATTAAATTTTATGTGGATAGGCATAAAATTATGCTTATGGGAGGGGAAAATACTGCCATCAATTTAATATAGAAAATTATGGTATTTGAGCTAATGATGACCCCTCAGGAATCGTATCTTAGCTGATGATACACCAAAACACCAGCTCTGTACTCAGCAGTATTCTAAACCTTCACATTCACAGAATTATTACACAAGTAGTGGAACACACTACAGAGAACATAATTATTATCTTCCTGTATAGGTAAATAAATCTTGAGTTCTCTACTCAAGTTGCTGTGACAACTCCGTAGGGCTATGGACCTACAGTTAGATAAGTATGTAACTACGTAACTCTAATCCAGATATAAACTGCAACATGCTTTCCTGATCTGTTAGCTGTTCTCATTGAATTTATTCCTTACGCACCAGCACAGCACAGCATCTTGGAGACAGCAGTACAGGAGACAAAAGATGTAGAATTAATACCTGAAGGAAGGAGGAGTTTACAGGGTAAATAACTCTTGGTGACACTGTAGTCACTCTTTGCAGAGTGTTTTCTAGGCCATGTGCAAACCAATCTAATTATAGATAATAAAGCCTAGCATGCTGGAACAGTAGCACCTCACAGAATCAATAGTGTCAAAAGGTGGATGTAATTAAAAACAGTATCATTATAATCCTGCCAAGAGTTGGCTCTGGCACATTGTAGGAAACAAATCAGAACAGAGTATTTCCAGTGGGTTCATCAACATCCTAGTTAAGCTACAGCCATTTTCTAAGTTTTGCTATTGCTTCAGTCAAGTAATGCTATTTTCCTCTTACCTACACTTTCCTCTAAAGAAAAAGAAGCTCATTCCCATATAACCTCAAAATGCACAGGTCCCAAGTCTTAAAAGTAACTTCTGGCTGTTGTCTGATCATAAACCAATTTGTCTTCCCCCTTGCTAGACACCCCATTTTCACTAGAAGTTTGAAAGTTTTACACTTAGTTTGTTTCAGTTTGTGCCACAGACAAGCTTAAAGCAGATGTGGATGCTGCGAGCAGCTGAGGTCCTAAGGCATCTTCCTCTCTCTTTTATTTCATTTCCATTTTCAGGTGCATGTTAAGCTGCCTTTTGTTAGTAGTGATGGACCAATTAGCATAGCATGAGAGAGGCTGAAATCTTTAGTTCTTCTAGCTGAACTAGGAAAATTTCCTTTTCTCCCTCTCAGAGTTTCTACTTTCCTGAGGCAGGAAGGAATCACATTCAAACAGATCTCATGAGTGTGATGGCAAATCAAATTCAGTTATCAGACAGAAGAATCAGAAGCCTGAAATGGCCAATCTTTTGAAGCACCCTGAAGAATTATCAGTGAAATGTGTAGCTATTTGCCCTCATCCCTAACGTGCCCTGCACACACACCGTGCAGTGAATCTGAGATTGCTGCATTAGGGTCCTTGTCAGGAAGGGGAGAATAGTTTCTTGGTTTTGCTAAATGACAAAATGTTCCCTGTTGACATGGCTATCAAGATTTCCAAGTAGCTTTCTCTTCACCTTTGCTTGCACAGTCCCATGAGAGCAATCCCAGGCAGCCCTCTCTAACTTCTTGGTCTCAGGAATCTCACACATGCATATCAGAGCTGCTGGTGATTAACCAAAACGTTTGCAAGAGGGATCATACAATTTGTGCCTCCAACTGCTCGGCTGCTTACCAAATGTCACTCTAGGTTACTTTCCTATTAACACTTCTTTTGAAGGATGTTCAACCAGTTCCCTAATGAGGCAGGGCCTTGGGACAGTTCCTCAGAAGCCTTCTCTCAGCCTCCGGCTCAGACCTGATCCTGCAGACCTAATAAATAACAATGGAAGCCATGTTTCCATCAGGTGGAAATGGCTGCTTCTGTAGAAGATGTTAATTAACATCTTACAGCAGCAACATCAGCAATATGTAGGGTAGGAGGGAGCCAAAGGGAAGGTGAAATTTAAAGCCAACCAGAGCTCAGTGGAGCAGTAGTGTCCAAGTCTTTCTGCCAGCCTGCAGACCTTGGGGGGATTTCATTCCGTACCAGCCCAAAGGGACACAGTTTACTTGTAACAAAGTTTTGGTGGAGGATGTTCCTCCCCAGTTCTCCCCAAGTTTTTTCTATACCCACTGGTATGAATGATGTGAAAATGATCTTCCTGTCTTCCTGGAGGTGGAATGAGAGGGTGAGGGCAGGCTCTACTGCAGATTTCTGCAGGTTTGGCCACGCTGCTCAGCCAAATCAGAAATGAATTGTTCTCTTAGTCAAAAGCTGTGTTGGGATTTCAGATGCCACAAGACAAGGATCCATCAAGCAATAACTAAAAAGTGTGAAATACAATATTTCACTTAGAGCCATGTTACTTGATTGGACTCAACCTGTAAAATTAATGTGCTATTCAAGGGAATTTGCATCTAAATGTGTTACAGGGATATCAACTCTCCATATTTTTTTTTTTTTTTAATTAGTCTGTCATAGCAATACACTCTTCCCCCAGCAGAGAGGTGTCAGGAGCTCCACACTTATCCTCCAGTTTAAGTTTTTTACTTATTTCTCTTGTGAGAAAACAAGGCTTCAAACAAAAGAACTCAAAATTATAAACTGAAATGATTTGTTCTTACCATCTCTGAGCTTCTTTCTTTGTCTCTTGTCCAGGTGGAAATGAAGACAACGGGAGGATCCTATACTCTCTATTGCAGATTTCATAGAAGAACACTGAATAGAGGACAAGCACTATTCCTAACCAGAGAGAAAGATCTTATCTGTAAATCCACAAGCAGGATGTTTTAAAGTCGAGTGTAACTTTTCTTAAACAAAGCCAAATATATTTATCCATTTCTTATAGCCTGGTAGTACAATTAAAATTATCCATTCTGATGCTCAGCCCTTCTAAGGTATATAACAGGAATAAATCATAGAGAAATAAGAAGTGCAAGTATCAAAATATGCAGTGGTACTTTTCCCTGTACTGAATCACCAGCTTGACTTCCTTGGTCTTGATAGGCTAGAAAGTTTAATTAAAAAAGAACATACATATCAGACCACTTGCAGAAAACTCATTTTACCATGAATTTTAAGATAGAAACTGTCTCTCCTGGGGCAACTGTAATTCTCTTTTTTGACCTGATGTATGGAAGCAGACTAAGCAAAACAAAGGTATAAAGTATTCAGACTAAGGAAGATAGCTGGTAAATGTGCAGAGACATATTTTGCATTAATAAAGCAATAAGACAATGGCTTGCACCCTCAAATAAGGTGAATACACAACAACTTTGCAGAAAAAAAACCCCTAGATAAATAAACTTTGTTCTGCATTGGATTAAGAGATAACATATCCAATGGCATTACACAAAATAGGTGTTTCTTGACTATTTGTAAGGGTGGTTTTGCTTTTTCCTTTTTTATTATCTACCAAAATTTCATTACTGCAGTTTGACTTTCAGGCTGCAGCCTCCAAAATTAAGTAATGGAATTTAAGTGAGGGATAAAGTCATCGATTGGTGCCAGAATAGTTTGGCTAATGTACTTTGGGTAATCTTGCCAGCTGGACTGGCTCGTAGCATTAACCAAGGGCAGCCAGAGCAGCCAGCTGCCCTCACAGAGTCTCAATCTTCCCTGCACACACACCATGCAGTGAATCTGAGACTGCTGCATTAGGGTCCTTGTCAGGAAGGGGAGAATAGTTTCTTGGTTTTGCTAAATGACAAAATGTTCCCTGTTGACATGGCTATCAAGATTTCAGCAGGTGCATGCCTCACTCTTCACAGTTGGAAGGAGCTGGTCTGGGGTGTCAAAATTCCAAGCAAGCACCTTGATTTTGTCAAAGGTAAATTTTATGGTGGCCCAGTGAGGTTGTTGAGGACGGGTCATGCAGCACAGGCATAAAATCACAGAATTGACTAGGTTGGAAAAGACTCTGAGATCACCAATCTCAACCTTTGACCAATCAAGACTACTTGGACTAAGTGCCACGTCCAGTTTTAGCTTAATCAGAGATGGCGACCCCACCACATCCCTGGGCAAGCCATTCCAATGCCTAGTCACCTCTTCTGTGAAGAAACTCCTTCTAATGTCCAAGCATTAGACTGATGCTGCTTAAGCATCACTGATGCATCTTAAGACTTAAGACCATGTCCTCTTGTCCTGTCACCTGTTGCCTGAGAGAAGAGGCTGGTCCCCACCTGGCTACAGCCTCTTTTCAGGGTGTTGTAGAGAGGGATAAAGTCACCCCTCAGCCTCCTTTTATCCAGGTAAAACACACATGGCTCCCTCAAGTTCTCCTCGTAAGACTTGTGGTTCAGACCCTTCACCAGCCGTGGTCTCGCTGCAGAGGGAGGAGCCCTGTGAGAAAACAGTCCTGTTCCAGCACTGAGGGGAAAGTCTGAAACCACAGGTTTCCCCAGGAACAGCAATTCCTGTATAAAAATATGCCTGGACCAGAAGAGTTAAATGCCTCGTCCACCGAAAATGCTTCACCCAAAGTAGGTTATATGGGAGCGAAAAGTTAAATGCGAGTCACTGCACTACTGTTATACATGTATTTAATTAAATACAGTACTCTGCCAAGAGGAGATATGAGTATTCCCATAAAAACTGTAAGAGATGGATATGTAGAAACAAACACTGAAGATTTTTGATATAACTGAAAACTAAATGATTAACTTTCTCTTTTGGATCACCTTTTTGCTTAACAAAAGATGTTTCATTTAGTAAAAAAGTGATCCAAAACAGATGGATCAAATTTTGAAACCTCAATATATTACTCAGAAATGCTTATATATTTTAGTTTGTCTAAATTTATAAAACAGCTACAGACTGCCAAAAGAATTGTATGTTTACTACTACAGCTCTGCTAGGAG
Organism: Rhadina sibilatrix; assembly: GCA_013400275.1. Lineage (NCBI taxonomy): Eukaryota > Metazoa > Chordata > Aves > Passeriformes > Phylloscopidae > Rhadina > Rhadina sibilatrix. The sequence continues at coordinate 28,891 of VWYO01002100.1, read as the reverse complement.
ATCCTCAGTAGCAGTTTATATTGGCAGGTTGGGGAATACAGAAGAAATATTAACACTGAAAATGTTTGGGTGGTGAGCTAGCTGTTTCAGCTGCCTCTCTAAAACAAATCTAACACAAATTTTTGTTCAAATAACCCATGACAATACTACATCAGATTTGAAAGAATAAAATGACCTAGAAATCAAGATCAAAAAAGGCTGTTTATGACAATACCTCAGTCTTTAGGACTGCTTTACCTTCCCACTTCTGCATACCTGGAGAGCAATGCTAACCAATGTGAGCAGGATCACGTGAGAAAGCCATCAGCAGTGTCCATGCAAGTACTCATCTCCCAGGTCACTTCTGTTAGAGGCTCTGACTGATGCACCCCTAAATCTTTGCAGCCACAGTGTGAAAAACAGAGAAACATGGAATGAGGATGCAAATCTCTGCAATGGCAGAGGAGGAGTTTTACTCTGTTTTTCAACAGCCTGCACCTGACCACTGGCCAGGCCCTGGAGTTCTGCATGGCATTGGCATATGATGGCAGCATGGTGCTGGGCAACTGCACAGACACTCAAATCAAGGAACTGTTTCCTTCTGAAAACCTAAAGGAGCTGCATGTTAGCCAGTTTATCAAAGCATGTCATAGTTGTCCAAAAGACAAGATAAGGAAGGGGGAAAAAAAGGACATTTCTTCTACAATGTAGTGAACTTCGATAACTTCCAAAAATTGCTGCTGTAAATTTAGTCTCAGAGAAATACAGCTGGTAACTCCATGCTTCACAGGCTGCACAATGGCCAGCCTGCTTTCTAGCAGGTCTTTCCGTCTTCCTTCTAGCAGTCATGTATCAGCTCTTTGCCATCCAGCTACAGGAAGAGATCAAACATGCAGGGCACAGAGGCAACTGTGGACATGACTAGTGTTTGATCATCTTGGGAAACACTAAGCTTTATATCAGTGGCCCACAAGAGGAGAAGCTGTGAAATAAATGCTCCCTGGGGCAGAGAGATTCTTCCTCTCTGTCTTGGGTTGTGGAACCAAAAATGTGTGTTCTATTTCATCTGCTGAAAGCAGTTGGGAAGATGTTTTTCATTATCTCTTGTAACTCTGGGAGGAGGAGCGGAGCGGATGCCTTTTTGATAATGGGCCAGCTGTTAAAACCAGGTGGGACAGTGTTTCTTATCTCTTTCACCACCTGTCCTCCCTCCAGGGGAATATTTTCTGCTAATGGACCATTAATACACCCCTAAAAGCACACATCCCCAAAATAGACTATCCACATTCCATCATCCTATTGTGAGATGCTCCACCCAGTGGGGGGAGCCAACCATTCCTACCTGGATAAAACTGAGACACAGGAAGAAGAAAGGAACCAGCTTCACCCAGTTCCTGGAGGAAGACTGGACCCCTTCTCACCATCACTGGACCCCCTCTCACCACCACTGGACCCTTGTTCTACAGGATCATCTCTACTCCACCAGAACCATATCTGCCACTCCAGGAGGACTCACTTTTGGACTGCTTCCAACACCCTGACCAACAGGGTGTCAGATTGTTGCTCTGACTCTGTCAGGGTTTTCCAGGATTGTTGTTTGTTTGTTTGTTTGTTTGTGTGGTTTTGTTTTCTACTACATTTGTATTGTTAATATTCTTAGTAAAGAACTGTTATCCCTATTCCCAAATCTTTGCCTGAGAGCCCTTAATTGCAAAATTGTAATTCAGCAGGGGTGAGGGGTTTACATTCCCCATTCTAAGGGAAACTCCAGCTTTCCCTGTCAGATACCTGTCTTTCCAAACCAAGACACTCTCTCTCCCAGAAAGAATCACAACTTCTAAGAGTTAAGTCAGTGGCTTACACTTTGAAAATTTTCAAATGCTCTCTTTTGTTTCACAGGTATTCATACTGAACAGCAGCACCACTAGATCAGCATGCAAAACATGAGACATATTATTTACTTTTGCAGGTGTCAATCTCTCGGTATAATTTCTGATTTTTTAACATTTTTTCAAAGAAGAAACAGCTTTCCAGAGGAGATCTGAAGCCTTAAGATGACAACCTGGGCTTGTATGTCTTCTCTGTGTTGTACCTTCCGAAACATTAAAAGCCGCAGGCACTGCAAGAAGGAACCTGCTGAACTATCTGTGTTCCAATAGAGGGTCTGAAGGGCAAGAAGTGAAGAAACCAGTGATTCTTTATTTCTGCCATTACATGTCTTTGCTAAATTTTGAACAGAGGTGACCCCTGCAGAGGGTTCAGAGTTGATGTAGTGACACATAAAGGTTACTCACAGCCTTGGCAGTCGGGTCAGACACTCCATCCCACTGTCCCACCCGATTATCCGTCTCCTTGTGAATTTGGTCTTACGGGAGCTGCAGAGCAGGCTTGACTTCTCATTCCTTTCAAACAGTGCCACTTCCTGGTTTAACTGAACCATTGCATTCTTCACTTATAAGAAAAGCTGGGATGCAGACTAGACATGCCCTAGAAAGCAATCACTCCAGGAATTGCCTTGCATCACTGCAGCAGGCTGAAGTCCTAGGTCTGAAAGTAAGGGTGGTTGAAGCAGGAGAAAGTCTGATAAAGTTTGTTTGTATCTTGAGAAAGATTTCAATAACTGTTTTGGGACCAGTCTAACTGGTCTCAAATGCTCCATTTACCCTTCCTAACTAAATCTGCAGAGCAGCCACCAAGCTACAGTATGCTTCAAATATCCCTTGCTAGCTCCCTGGGACAGATGAGAGAATTTCTATTCATTAAAACGCTAATGTATTTAGCCCCCTGAATTTTACAAATTTCTACTATCTTCTCATAATTTCAAATATTTCTTTGGAAGGTTAAGTAAAATTTGCAACTATGAAATACATGGGATTTTCTCTGGTTTCCCACAACTGAATTTATTGCAGACATCTCAACTGAAAGTTTCCTAGGGCCTAATATCTTTGCTTCAGATATTAGATATGAAATCTCACAGAATTCTGCAGTCCTCAAGTGTCTCTCTAAGGCAGGCAATGGTCAGCTGCAGGCCTAAAAAAGAAACATTTGAATATGAAGGAACACTATGAATATTAAATTATTTGCATGCATTGCTTTTTAGGGTACCACAAATATTTGGAGAACATCATCTCTGTCATTTCTCCAAATGTAAGACAGGTGGTGCTAATGAAACTGCAGTGGGTGGGTTTTAAAAATACCTCCCTGCAGAGATTTTTAGGAGTAGTTTATGTGACTCTCATGCAGCTTTCCTCCAGTACTATTTATAACCAGCCCAGCCATCTGAGGTGCCCTTGAAATATTTCATTATGTCAGCATATAACATTCTGCATACGCTGCTGGTTCTCTCCGGCACAAAGCAGTTGAAAGAATTGTCCTGCAAAGAGGAGCTTTAGGTTGTGTTCCAGAAAGCCGATGAAAGCCTGGAAGGAGCTCCAAAATGATCCAGACATCCAGGACTAACCTTTGACTCACAATCTGCTTCTGCTGCAAATCTGGAAAAGGTCAGCTTTATCCAAGTATTTCCAAACTTACTGCCAAGCAGATCACGAGAGCTCTGCTTGCCCTGTCCCCAGGCCCCTTCATTTTGTCCAATATTATAACCAGTGAGCCACATATCTTCAAGTACCTTCATGCCCACAGACTGCACATAAAAAGCATGGCTGGATGAGGGAAGTTTTACAAAATAGCTAGAGAAAAGCAAGGCTGACCAGGATGAAAAGACATCAAACATTAAACTAAACTCGGCTTGTTTTGCGTTCCCTGGACTAGGATGTTCTCCACAAAACCCACCATTAGCTCAAAAAAATTGAATTTTGAAAGCACGAGTGTGGACATATCTCCAGAATGTAAACCAGGAGGAGGCATAGCATAAAAAAGCCATTAGTTTAAGTGCTCTCTAAATGTCAGTCCTCCCTCCTGTGACATTTCACAACAGTCCACCCCTGACTGTGACCCCACTTCCAGTCTGTCTAGAAAGCCTGTTGCTTTGAAAAGCGATCAGGTAGCTGCCACACTGCTGTTAGTGCACTCAAAGCCTGTGGGCAGCTCAGCTTGTACTTTACTTTGCCAGCTATAATCCTTTATTTTTGCCCCAAAGCAAAGCTGAACACATGAGGAGAGGAATCTGTGCAAAGCACTTACCAAACCTCAAGATGATTACCTACAGAAGCTTTCCAGGAAGAATTATTTTTCCTGCAAAGGGGAGCACTGCCACCACATTGTAAGGGATGGGAAGTATTTAATATAGGCATGCTTGGTAGCGTTAAAAGTAATAAGCTTCCTCTTCTCTTCTAAAAAGTAGTGTTGGGCTTTAAAGAGAGTCTATTCAAAATGCCTTGGAAAATTCATAAATGCACAAAGTCTGACTGCTGCTGAGAGTGCTTTGTTGTCCTTTAAAGATACCTTGCAGCAGTGAGCATCCTGTCCAGTCTTTCCAACAAGAGAAGCAAGCAAGATCTGCAACCAGCTCGTCTACCCCTCCTGCTACTTCGCATGTCTACAGCAGCAAAACTGAATCACTTTTGTACCAGAATGATTTAGTTTTAGCCTTTATTTAATTCTGACACAGGGACACAACGGCAGGAAAATTAATGACTCTTGAGGAGCCTTGTCCAACCCCTCTGAGGGCTGTCCCAGGAGAACTATCAGCCCAGTGTTCAGGTGTCACATCCACCCGCATGAGTCATTCAGGAGCAGCTCTCCAGATCAGGTGTCTGACGGGTTTGCTGCTTAGGGCTATGAGATGTTTTATGAAATGCAGGGGACAAGCAGTTCTGGATTGCACAGGATTTATTATGGTATGTTTAGGGAAGGAAACAAAGGCAGGAAAAGGGAGAGGCTAAGGTGATTTGAGGGATGAAAAAACATCATAAAACTGAGCTTACAGCTCAGGGATTTAAAAGGAGCAGATTTGTCTAAACAGTCAACTTATCAGTACCTATGTCTTACTGTGCTCTGTACTCGGTGTGCATCTGTCTCATCTTTCATAGTGAAATCCTTTCTACCCCCTTCCTGGGTGAGGGGCACTCAGTTCTGCATGCGGGTGTCTGAGGGATGGTGAGTGATGTGTGTGCTGGTCAGTACCAGGAGCTGGAATGCAGCTGTGGCCTCCAAGGCATGTACACTCAAGTAACAGCAACTGGGGAGACTGGGATTTGGTGTCTAGCTATTGGACAGGCGGGGGACTGATTTCAGTACTGATTTCCATACTGAGTAAATGCTTTCTGCAAACGATTCCAGCTGAAGCTCAGAGGCCTCAGCACACATAAACACACACAAGCAAGTGCAGTCCACATGTTCTGCTGCTGGTGCCAGTTCTGAGCTTTCATTTTGTCTTTGGTTTCTAGACAAAAGTGCCTGTGTTTCTCAAAACTTTGCTTTTTCCTAACAAACCACTTTTGCGAGCAGTGTGCTGTTCAGCATCTGATTTTTTTGCTACATGTTATGCATGACTTTGGCTCCTCTGAAATAGGCTGCAAAGGGCTAACAAGGAACATAGTTTTCAAATAGATCCATTCCACAGTATGCAGATGCATGAATGTCAAGGAAAGCTCATCTCTGTGCTTTCATGTCTGCAATCAGGAAGTCAGGTTTCTACACAGTGAAAAATAAAACCAAGAGGCTTTCCCAATTACAATTCGAATGCTAAAAGACGTGTCAGTATATAGCAGAGTGTACACTGACGAAGTCAGCTAGTGCATCACATTATCTGCAGCCATGATCTACCCCACCGAATACTCTTTTCCCTGAGGCTGTCTGGCTGGTAGCCATCCATAAAGCTACACTGTTGTCTTTGGATACCCTTCTTGTTACTTCCAGGGCTTACCTCTCCCACAGACTGTTTGATCACCCCAGAGCTGATCCAGTGACTCCAGAACACCCCAGGACACAGTTTCTTTCTCCCACCCTGCAGCTGTGACTGGCCACCTTGGAGCCTCCTTTCTAACCAAGGACCTTACTCCCTTACAGTCACGGGACTCAGTAAGGGCCTTCTTGCACAGCTTCTGCACTGGGGCTGCTGGGTCACCAGGAAGAGTGCCGGGACATATGTCCAAGCACCTCCAACATGCAACGAGACATTAAGTGGTAAGTGACACAAAATCCAAAGCAACCTCATGTACTGGAACAGACATTTTGCAACTCATCTCTCTTTTCCATTGTGTCCTTTTCCAATAACTTTGCACTCAGAAGTGTATGGACTTCTCAGACATCCCAAGTAACCCCTGTGAAACCCACGTTTTTTCCCTTGTCTAAGCACAGACTTCACTGTTTCAGTCAGCTCACCCTTCCTGATGACCTTCAGAATCCTATAGAATTCCGTTTTTTTTTCTTTGACTTCAAACTTGGTCTATCATCAGTTATGTAAGAGGCTATCCTTTCAGATCCACAGCCAGAATAATTACATTTTGTATGTTCCAGGCACTTAGTGTGTTAGTCTACACATAGTTCTTACCTCTTCCATGAATTATGGATAATGATTCATTATTAACGAAATCAGCCTCCTCTCCAACTCCAGTACAAAATCCAGAAAACAGCAGATAATTTTTAACATTATGAGTACCTGTGTCTGCAGAACCTGATGGTAAGAGAAAGGCTACAAAAATGCTTCATTATGTCTGCTTACAAAAATCTCTTTTGAACACCTGAAAACTATGTGAACTATGTGCAGGATGGATGGATGGATTCTGAGAAGCCTGGCTAGAGGTCCACAAAAAAACAAAAACAAAACCAAAACAAAAAAACAAAACAAAACAAAACAAAAAAGGCAAAACCTGTGCAAAAGTGTGGAGAAGAGAGAGAAGGGCAGAATCTCTGACCTTCACCTTCCCCCACCAACCACCACCCGTTGCGAGACATCCCGAGGCCTCCAGGAGCCAAGGCTGCCAGCTTGAGAGAATCCTCCAATCCTTCTTCCCTGTACAGAAGTCTCAAGTGAGAGACTCCTTACTCCTACTTCCCTACTTCCATCTCCCTACTCCTGCCTTCTGTGGTGAGAGCACTGCAAGTGGACTGAGGCTTGACCACAGAGATCAGGCATCATGCTTGCATTTCAGGGGATGGGCAACTGCTTTCCAGCTAAGCTGCTCCCGAGATTGGAGAGGGCAGGTAAGATGCTTCAAATGGCTGAAAATAAGAAAAAGAGGCACAAACTACCTCGCCCCAACCTGGTATGAGTGGCAAAAAATCGTAGCAACAGTATGGTGGTGTACTATACTATACTTCTTAAAATAACTGTAGCTTTTCCTAACTTTTCTCAACTTTTCTTTCTCTTTGCCTCTTTTACTGTTAAGTAAAATATATCCATTTTTTGGTATCTGTATTTAACCTCGTTTTGGTTTTATTCTTTTTTCTGGGAATAATTGAACATTTGAGTTCGTCCTGCTTTATTCACAGGGTTTTCTTTGCTCCTCCCTGATGGGGGTGGATTGTAACAGCACCAACAGAACTGGCTCCTGCTCCTAGCATGAAGCAGGAAGCTGAACCGCCACCTGCACCACTTACAACATGATGTGCAACATCAAATGGGTGACAGATCAGCATAACTGAATAGGGAAAGACGGAGAGATAAGGCCTTGTCACAGCCAGCAGGAACAGCTCCCACACTGCAGCAGCAAAGGCAGTCAACCCACCAAAGCCAATGAAGCAAGAGAATGAGGCCCAAGGCAAGTTGAAAGCACACTTTCTAAAGAAGGACCCTCAGACAAAAAATACCAAGATGCCAATCAGCTGTGGAAAATGCTGAAGGTGGGACCCATCTAGTATCTCAGATCGTGAACTTTAAGACAATGCGAGGTACCACAGCTGCCCATCACAGTCCAGTGAGCAACTCTTTGTACCTCTTTAGCCTCCAGCCATTCTGACTAAAAACAGCAGTTACTTGTGAGACTTTGTGAGCCTGAATAGGCAATCTTGTCTGTAAAGGATACTCTAATCTCAAAAAGCCCTTGAAGAGAGAAGTGGTGAAGCAGTCCCTGTCATATCAAAATGCACAGACTTGGGACTGTTTGTTTTCTAGGGAAAGAGAAGACAGTCATCAGAATGAGAAGCCTGCTTTCTCTTGGGTCACAACACACAGGATCCGTTCAGGTACCAGTGGCTGAGGATCCAGAAACAACTCATTGTCTGTGTTTCAAATCTGCATTGACCATTTCTGAGCAATGCCCACTGCAATGGCTGCAATAAAATACAGAGAAACCCTCAAAGCTGAGCATTGCTGTTGAAGTAATCAAATTTCAGATGTTGCAGCTGCAGTCCGTAACACTGACACGAAGCAGAGAAAGGAATCTTTTCCAGAGGTGTGAGAGCAGGCCCAAGGAATACATTCTACCTGACATCCAGATTCACTAGTGTAATAGTCTCTTTCCAGGCACTTCTGCAAAACAGCAAAATACATTTAAACAATAATCCAAGTAATGCTAATACAAACCATTGCAGCTGGCTACAAAGGCATTGCTTAAATGGGAAAACAAAAGCATTTGGACAATACATTGTATTACAAAATACACGAAAGCAGAACTTCTGCTCTGCACCCTGCTGAAAATCAGTAGAAAAGACCAGAAGTACAGACATTATTTTCTGCATCTGCAATCAGCACTGTTCCCAACAGCAATGGAAACTGTCACATGGTGCAGCCTTGGAGCACCCAGAATAAAAGCCTTTGTGTTCCCTTGGAACAAGGATTCAGGCAAGGGACAGTGAACTTAGCATCAAAGAAGAAAACAAATGAACAAACAAATAGCCTTAAAGAATTTAATAAGAATGAAGTTTTACTTTCTTCAGGTGTGTGAAGAAACACGTATCTCAAGAAAGTGAAATTACAACCTACAAATAGGGGTAGAAAACAACAGACAAGGCTTTAACGACAATATCTCCCCATGGAAACCACCCAGTCAGTCTTTGTACTGAACCCAATGGCTTTCATTTTTGTTCTGTTCTTATTTCCATGGACACATCAACATGTAAGCATTACATAAAACCCACAAGGCACAGACATGTCCAGTTCAAACCCTAAAACCCCTCTACATAATGACAAGTGCAAGCGTATTGCCATGTGAAACACTAGGCATATTTGTACAAATGTGGACCACATTTTCCTCTTAGTAGCCGAATCTCTCAGACTACACTTATAAACTTTTTTCTCCACTAACACCAGATCATTGCTTGACCTTCTCAAAGAACAGCTAATCAAACGGAAGTTTAAAAAAATCAAGAACATAAAATGCTAAATGAGGATGATATCGGAAATTAAAGACACACTGTGACTTGTTACAGAGGTACACAGAGATTTGCACTGCAGTATATCCCTATTTATATGTGGCACTGAATTAAGCCTAACTTGAGTTGAGACCAATTGAATCCTGAATGACTGTGTCTACACCTGGGTTTAAACAGCTGAACTGATCTATCTTAAATACACACATTCAATTGATAGGGATTTTTTTTCTCTGACTGCTCTAATTCCAAGGAAGAAGTTATTGCACAAAAAAGAGGTATCCCACTCAAAGTAATAATCTTTTATAGCAGAATCATCAATCAGCAAAGTAAGAAAATATCAGTTACATATAAAGTAAGAAATACCAGTAAAAACTTTTCCATATTGTATTACCTCTGGTGAAAAAATGTAGTTAGTTCCTAGTGACTGCAGGGCAGGTTTATGCTTTCAGGGCTAGTAAACACAACTGTTAGCACAATTTCTTTTTGTGATGCTTGGGAATTTCAGTCAAATAGGAAAGGTTTCACTCTATTTGTTAGAATAACTCCATGTTCAGAAAAGGAAGAGAGCCAGGCCCATCACTGGTTACTTCACAGACAGATGGCAGCAACCAGTAGCACAAAGTTCAGGTAATTATTAGAACCACTTTTAATAAAGTCATGGAAGACTTACAAAATATAACACTTGCTGAATTAGTGCTAATTTTCATTCACTTTTAAGTGACTATACACAGGGAAGGGGACTTTTCTGCAGTCAGTCTCTCATACTGATATTTAAATGAAGCTAGCAAGTGGCAAATGCCTGTCTCCTCAGGACAATTATGCACGGGTAATCAGTGCAAATATGTGTATGACTAAAACTGACTTCAAAGCAGCCTGGAGTGGCTGGCAGTTCCTAACAAGCCAAGAGCATAAATAAAGGTGCTGCCCTCTCAGCACGTAGAATAGTTCACAAGCTATACATCTGCATTACAGCACACAGATGCTGCGAGAAATTCAACTACTGTAGCATCTGTTCTGCATTGTTAATGTCTTGTCCCAACCAGGAATTTGTAAAGGTAAGGTTCAAAGGAACATATAGAGGTCAGGTAAGCATCTTTCAACCTAGGTACATAATGACACCAGGATAATGCTGTTTTCCCTCTTGGTGACTGAAGCCATTTAATTTCCTATCTGGCAGTTACTTGACACACACTTGTCACAGACTTACCAGTGGAGTAACACTTTAGGCCATCCTTGTGTTTTGAGTAAAAGGCAGATTTTATGACAATACAATGCCACACCACCTCTGTTTCAGTCACACTGCATTTATTCAGTGCTACAATGACTGCTAGTTCCTTATGTTCCCGGGAGAGAATGGGACAAAAATTTAGAGCCTCACAGCATTTCAGTTAGTTTCTCTGCTTTTATTAACAAGCATATAATATTCATTGGCAAAACACTGGATACAAGCTTCACTATCATAAAATCAAAACATTAAGCATTAATCCCCAAAAGGCTTATTCAGACAAAACTAGCCACCAGTAGTACAGAAATTACACAGCAACACAAAGCATAAAAAATTGTAAACTTTTAAACGAAGCTAAGCCAAAAATATGGTTTTACACTCTGACATTTCCAGAATCTTTATTATGCCACATATGAGGATAAAAGGCTTAGTGGTTGCACTGGCTAATTGTCCCTTAACTGCAAAATTATCCTGTTTGCTGAAGGAAAGAACAAACTTTCCTTTTGTCCAGATAAGTCACTTGAATTAAAGATTCCATCAAACCAATACTTTCAGTTTCAAACAGAAATAACAAAAATATTCAAACAGTATTCAAAACTCAGGAGTTCCTCCTTCAGCCATACCTCTGAATGAATGATCCCACTGCTTTCTGTGGAACCATCCAGGTTATTAGCAAAGTTACCAATGTAAATGTTCATAGAATTGGACATTTAGTTCCTACCCTACCACCAGGACATGGACAGGTCATTGTGGCTTCAAAAGATTTCAAAAAATCTCTAAATAGGATAAAGTAAGGACCAAATAGTAGAGTCATAGCTTTAATTTGTATATAAGTAAACCTGTAAAACTTTACCTGTTGACTTGCCACAAGACCCAAATTTCTAGGTAATTTTTGTCCTGACTGCAAGTTTTGATTAGAGCAGAGACCGAAGCATTGTTGAAGATCTTTAATGTTGTTCTCTGCTTTTTTTTTTTTGAAGCTTTTTCTTCAAACACAGATCTCAAGACCCAAGTAACATCTAATTATATCTTATGTAGGGAGACTTGTGTGTGGAACAATTTCTTTTCCTGTTACCAACTTTAGGCAGACTAACTGAAGTTGCATTAATGTTTTCAGTGAAACATCCAAACTGTAGTGATTACCTGAGGAAAAGCAGAAACTTGATTTTTCTGTTCAGTAAAGCCTTCTGTACAAAATGTGTACCTAAGATTCGTCTCACTGATGTACAGACTGGGTGGCTTTTTCCTATTATATTTATCTCAATGTAATATGCAGAATGCTGTAAAATAGCAAGTTATATTTATTATCTAGTAGAAAAAAAAAATCTGTAAATCCCCTAGGACTGTGTTGTTGTAAAGACAATAAGAGCCAGATAAGCTTTCAAAGGCTCATAGCCTATTGAAAAAAATAGCACCATCATAGTTGTAGTCTGATATTTTTTATGGTTCCATATCTCCTGAGTGACAGTGTTGTGTATACTATTGCACAACCAGTAGAAAAAAATATTCCCAGGTGTGAATGGTACACAAATATACCAGACCTAACAATGGCACAAAACATTTTCAGATAGGCTGCAAGTCTTGTCGATTGCTTCCACAATTCACATTAAGGTTTCTTGCAAGATCGTTTATTTTAAAATATTGCTGACATATAGTTCTTGTACTTACAGAAATTTTTTAAATCCCCCATTTCACTCTTAAAATAAAAAATGGTACAAAGCATAAAACACACACGTACACCCCCAAATAACAGCCTCAAATAAAACTCCATTTGAACAAGTGAGAAAAGCCATCTACATTCCTTTTAAATGTAATGGTAAGTAGATGCTACATTTACAATTTAAACATAAGCCTAATAAATGCATGTTTCAAACCTATTGCACAAAAGCATAAGTAATGCTCTTTATCCATACAAAACAAAAACATACAGATGAAAGCTACTCAAACTCAATGTAAAAGGAAGAAGCTTGTAAAAACATCTTAGAATTTCATTTTATATGCCCGTAAATAAAGCTGGACCACTGAAACCAAAAATACTTGGATGGTAAAATAAGACAGAAGGCTTAAAATAGAATAAATAATTTTATAAAGTTAAAATTTAAACCCCCAAATCTTATTTAAATTCAATATTATATATTCTATCTGAATTCTTTATTTTTAATGAAAGTATACTTAATGAGACTCTAAGCCTGGGTGATTCATCAGTCTCATTGCTGCTGAGGATAACACAAAAAGATACTTCCTTACTGCAACTATTCACCAGCGTAAGAAATTGTAAAAACTACTTCACAGTAATGGCATCTTCACAAAAGCCAAAACAAACTATCATGATCTCACCAGGACTAAGAAATATCTATGGCCGAGTCCCAATTTTAGTTCAACTTTGAACAGTGTAAGGGTTACTTTACCCAATATAATCTTGATATAAATTGTCTCCTAAGTGTCACAGAAATTAAACAAGGCTCTGACCCAAAAAAGACCTTGCCCTACGTTGTGGTCTTTTAGTGAGACTAACATATGGTACAGACACAATCACACCACAATCACACCACTCTCGAGGGCAATTTTTGTAGTGAAGATGTTATCACATGTGATTTAGAAAAACGGAGTAATTTTGGAGTTTTTTGTTGGTTTGGGGGTTTTTTGTTTGGTTTTCTTTGCTTTTTTTTGCCTTTTTAAAAATGGTGTGGTTTTATTAGATTAAACACATTGCAAAAGCAGTTACACACAATTACAAGCAAAAACCCCAGCTATAGGTATTAATACTGGCTTGAATTTATGTATCCATATAAACAGAGTTTTCTATATACTGATAGCACCATAACAAATTCAAGTGATTCTAAAGATGGTTATAAACTTAAAAGTTCTGTACTGTAAGTTGTTACAGCAAGAGATAGATTTGAAAGGCTTCTGAATGTGTGTTTGTGATTAATTTCTCAGTTGCTCAAGTACACAAGGAAGTAATGAAATCCCAATGTACTTTAACAGCACTGCGTCAATATCTAGTCATACAAAAGTTTTCTGTAGTACACACACTTGAGGTAGACAGATCTCATTTATATGTGTATATGTATATATATTTTTGTTTGTGTGTGTATATATATATTCTGATTAAGGTGGTTAATCAGAGTGCTGTCTGGCAGCTTTAGTTTTATGTCTACATCAGGTACAGCCACTGTGTGTATACTCTGGGTGCACAGAGCGAGAACCCTTATAGTCCTGCCCATATTCTCAATGCCTCAGTGGCAAAACCAGCCTCTTATTTATACTAGAACAGTAACAACCACATAAGAAACAGCTCCAAAGAGGCCCAGTATGTCAGCTTGTGTACACATCCATACCCCACCTGCATTCACTGCTTTCATGGAAAGTTTTAAAAATGGTAGACACACAATGTCATTTGTTCTTTTCTGCCAGATCAAGTAATGCTAAACACAGAAAAAAAGCTGAAAATACACAAACAGCAAGACAAAATCAGAACCAAATTTGATTCCATGAATCACAGACATGCACACACACAACAGCACACAAGAACCAGATGTGGAGTTCTGTGTAACCTAAACATTCAAGTGCAGCTATCTTAGACTTTCACCTGCAAGGACAGCAGCATGTTCTTTGTGCAGCTCTCCTTTCCATCTCCACAATTCAGGAGGCTCTTTTTCATTCTCTGTTCAAATGATTTTTTTATTTCCTTCTTACTCACACCTGTGACTGTAATCAAAAATAAGGAGCCCTGTTGTCAAAGGTAAGCACAAAGCAGCAGCAGAGCTCGGAAAGGAGAACTGAAGACTCCAGGGAGGGAAATTAAGGGAAATGTGCTGAGAAATGTAGCACTTCGAAAACTCAAGAGGAAGAATATTTAAAATGCTTAGATAAATCTCTTGCAGTATCAGCTTCTGGTTATCAAGTAACACTTTCTAGCAGAAGAAGCAAAGGAGCGCAGCAAGAGGAAGCAGGGCTTCTTATCCAAAGACAATTTATCAAAAAATAACAGGGTTTAATAATAGGAATAACAACTAGCATTTTCAGCTGACAGGAAAACTCTTCCAAAAATTAGATTAACTATTTCCAGCTGGCAGTATTAGGGCATACACTGTTTTCAGTGACTTCACACCTGTGCCAGACAAATGTTCTTACAATAGTACTATGGAGAATACATAGTGGATATAGCTTGCAGAAATCACTTTCAACTACAGTTTTTTTAAAAGCCAATTATTTCAAAAAGCCTTACAAAAAGTGCAGTGAGCCCTGCTAAGTGCCATTGACGGTGCTTTCTATAACATACATAGTTATATGTGTATATAGATATATGTACCCATACATACATGAATGTGTATTACCTTGCATCCACTAGGGCTGATGCAAGCAAAATTATTAGTTAAGGCCAAAAGGTGCTAAAATACGCTTGTCTTGACTCCCCCTTCCTCCTCACCCCATGTAAGTTAGGAATTGCAGTAAGGAAAATGCTATGGTTTCATAAGAAAACAGCTAAAGAAAGTTAAAGCTGCCCATAATATCTGAGGAAATTTTTCAGTGAAATGAAAAATCTGCAATACTCTCAAAATTGTACAAGAGCCACTGTTTCAATAGCTAGTGATAGCAAATTCTCCCTAAATTAAAAACTGATTTCTGCAAGCCACAAATACATAAGAAATGCTTGTTTTTTTAAGAAATTCACAAATCTAGCACTTGTGAGTATTTATCATTACTTGGTGCAATTTATACCATAGCAAAATATATATCACGGCACATTAAGATCAACTAAAATTACTTCTATTAGTCTTACCAAATTAACACGTATACAGAAGTATCAAAACTTTATTAAAACACAAGGTGAGGGAGAGCAATAACTGGGCAAAAATGACAAATTTATTGGTTTCCCAGATTTTCTTAAGTTTTCAATGCAGCATAATAAATTATCACCAGTCACTGTATTATCAGGTATGTTCAATGCTCTACAGAATAACTTGAATAAAGCCAATGCAATCAGGCATACTATATAAGACAATAACACTTTGCAAAAATATAGTTTTTAAAGATTTAGAATGCAAGAAGTAACTAAATGCAACTTGGTGTCAAAAGCAACATATTTATATCACCCCACAACACTCACTTTTTTCTGTGTGTAACTGTAAGAGACAAATCGGGCTGAGCTACATGGAACTGTGAAGTGTTTTCAGTATCTGTAAACTTAATGCTGGTAGTGTCTTGCTGAGTTGAAACTTCTTTCTTCCATACAAAAAAAAGTATAAATATTGTCTGCCCAGAAGTCTAGGTAACACATCCTTAGAAGAAATATTCCGGACAGTCCACTATGAAAGCCCTCCAGTCTTCCAAAATTATTCAGCTGGTTTGTGTCATGTGATTAATGATGCACTAAGAAGGTGCCAGATGATAGTCTCTGCAAAAAGCTCTGTCCAGAAGGACAATAAAGTTCCCTTACAGCAAGTCCATTTTGGGTCTATAATGTAGCAGTAGAGGTGCTTTCTGCAAGACAGAAATACCAGTAGGTTAAGAAACAAATCCAGAACTAATCTGTTCAGTAGGAAAACTTCTATGTCATAAACGAAACCTTCAATTGAAGATGAGAGCAGCTATCTGATCTGTCAAAAATTCACCAAGAAAAAGAAAAGGTGCAAGTTCATCAGTGGGGCTCAAACAAGTGATAAAGAATCCTATCCCCTTTATCTCAGGAACAGATGCGTTTATCTTGGAAAACTAAGGGACATGTCTAGAAAGCAGCATTAGAGTATGTAGTAATTCATATTTAATAGCTTTCACTTGATTTCTCTTCTGTGAAAGCATCCCTTGATTTTTCTCATGCATAGGCAAATGTCTAGCAACCACAACATCCTGCACCATGGAGTTTCATGTCTCATGAAAACAGTTACTTCAGCCTGTTTGTTCTGGACCTTCCATGTCTCAGTTTCATTTTACATCCACCACTTCTTTCACCTGGGAAAGCAGTTTACAGTTCTGCTTTCCACATGATTCACAATCACACAGATCTCTCACAGGTGAAGAGTAGGCTGTAAAGATGCACATCAATTTGATGCTCCTGTTTGTTTCTCTCTGGTACACTGCAAACCCCTAACATTTGTACTGTATCCTTTTATCCATACCTACATTCAACTTCAGGTGTTTGTTAATCACTTGTTACTCAGAACTGTAAGGACTTTATCCAAGACTTTTTCATCCATCTGTCACTAACCTAAATAATGACAGTGCTGTCACTGCACTGTTAATGAACTACTCAAATACATTTTCAGGTCATTCAGAAGCACCATCTGAAACAGATTTCAGCACGATTCCACTCATGACATCTCTGCATTTTTCACACCGACCAGTGACTCTATCCTGTGACTCTCAGACAGGTCAATTATTTTTTAACTCCTAAGACAGAAAAGTGCTTCTTTACTCTCATGTGGACTTCTTATAGATATGCATCCAAAGCCATTGAGTGATTTCACCTCAGTGTACACTGTATGCTCAGAATGTGTTGCTTTTGCACTACAAATACAAACGTACAAATACGAACTTCTCATTCCAATAACTCCACGTGTACATATACTGACTCTGTTCAGTGCTGACTTCCCTCCATAATTGTTCAGTTTTGATTTTCATTCTTACTGCCTGAAGGGGTTAAAAATACTTTTTGCAGCTTCTAGTTCCTCTGCCAGATAACAATTTGACAAGCTAATACAGCGTTCCCTTTTCTCTTGCAATGAATACTTCAGTCTCCTTTCCTTCATTTACTGGAAACAAATAAATACTTGGTGTCTAAGGATGTTGTAGTAGATAATTATAGAAGTACTTTTTATAAAGGTATACTGCAGTATAATTCCAAATTATCACTATTTTATAAACATTTTATTTGGCACTGCATGATTTACATTGAGCAATTGTGTCATACCTTAAATCTCCATCTAGTAACAACTACAAACTTGAGCGTATGGTCCTTGCCAAGTATCTCTTCATTGCATAATATGTCCAGCTGACAAAATAAAAGTTAACAGTTAATTCATTGGGATCCAATATCAAACAACATATTTTACATAATACTACACATTTGACAAGACTTATTTTCTCTGAAGATACTGGAACTGGTAATCCTACAGTTGCCCTGCAGACAAAAATCATACCAGGAAAGAAAAGATAGTATCTGTTCTCAACAGATACTGACATGGTACTGAAAGACCATGTCAATGCCTGTCTAGGAAATTCAGTATGACCTGATCTTAACTGCTTGATTTATCTTCCCAAGCACTAGATTTCGCAAGTACTAATGTCCTTTCCTGAAAGCTTTATGTGTTTTTAAAAAGGTTGAATACATAAACAAGGAGACAAAAATCTCAAAGAGAACTGTTATCTAACATACTACGAATTTCTTTTTATCTAACACCAGTCAGGTGGCATTGTTAAAAGGATAGACTTTACTTAAAAAACAGTCGGTCATATACTCATACACTATATTTTGGGGGTTTTTACAGATACTCAACAAGTATTTTTTGTTTTCTGTCTCAGTTTAAAAAAAATCTTGATATTACAAGTGAAACAGTGGGGATCTCAACATAAAAGCACGAGGATCTAAAGCATAGCTACTAATCAGCTCAACAAGAACATCTGAACATGAACTAAAACCAGGGAACACGTACAAAAACAGTAAGTTCCACTGAGATGGAATATAAAGTGGCTTATATTACAGTGCTTTACCCCACAGCCTAGAAAGGCCTGAATGTGCATGCACTTACAGGGCAAGAACTCAAATCTGGAACAGTCGTATCAAGCAACCAAGTGACCACAAGCTCAAATTCTCCTTCTGTGTTACTTGGTACTGGTACAACGATTCCCCTTCTATGTTACTTGGTACTGATACAACGATTACACAACCATTTATGTACTTTTTTAAGAAGATAGAAAGGGATAACAAAGGAATAAAGAGTACTACTGAAAAGATTTCTTTCAGTAGAAACCAAGTAGATCTTTAAGTCACAGACTGGCAAAGTGGATTGGAGGGCTTACACACACGTATACCAAAATAATATATTAAAAAACTCCTTTTGAACAATCCTTGTAGCCATGCAGCTGCTGGGCTATAGTCAAGAGTCAACCACCTCTGAGCCAGCTGAGGACAAGACAGGATACATGGTTTTGTTTCAGGAAAACTGGCAGCATTTGAGGATATACTTGAACCATAAGACAGAGAGAGTGTTAGTTTGAACTGTACAGAAGCTATGAAGGAAAAGTGATAGAGATACAAATTGGCTGTTGACAAGTTTGAGCAGCAAGGAGTTGACACACTGGACTGGAAAGCAGATGATTTGATTTGTATGATATGTCTTAATGAAATTCAGTGAATCAGTGTCATAATATGGAACTGAGAGATGTCAAGCTGAGAGTCAACTAAGACGTCCAGGAACTGTGACCAAGATCCAGCCAAGTGATAAACAGGGGCTGAAATAATTCATAGTTTGCCACTGTAAATTTTTGAATCAAGTCTAGGAGAAAAGTAAAATATTGCCTTTCCTTCTGTATCTTTCAAGTTAAATTCTTCCCATGATTCCCTGTAAAGACAGGGAAAAGAAGACATCTGGTAACACTCTAGTTGTGGCAGGCAGTAACTTAGATTGAGCTTCACTAAGAGCATAGAAAAGAACAAAGTATTTATGGTGCTTTCTCTTCAACTCAGCTTCAATGTTGTTTAAGTGCTGGTTCCTGTAGAGTACAAACTTCCTGAAATGCTGCAAATAAACTCAACTACAATCTATCAAACAAATCATCTTGACAGAGTCCATTTCAACACATAACCAAGCCTTTTAGCCCAAGTATTTATAAATGCACATGAAAAGATGCACTGCAAACTGAGTGGAAGGTTTTGTACAGACCCAAGAAAGGACAAGAAAATGGCTATATAACATATAATTCAAGAAGCAGTATATGCTCCTGTTTTCTGAAAATAAAATCAGAATAAAAGACATCCTTTTGCAAAGTAACAAACCCAACCCTCTGAAGTTTTTACATCTGTAAACTTTTTTAAAAAAATAAAAATATTACCTCATTAAAAGAAGAAAGGTTGAGTTTTTTGGCAATGAACTTCTTTAGATGCAAGACTGTTGCTTGTGCAGAGCAACGAATCCATTTTCGTTTCAATCCACGCAGTTTGCTGCTATTGCACTCCAAGCAGATGCTTACCTTCAGGAAAAGGCAAACAATCAAGAGTTGGCTGCAACAATTTTCTGCAGTCCCCCTTATGTATTCCACATGAGTTTTTATTAATCCAATAAGGTGAAGTACAGTACTAGTTTCTGTAAACTGAAACACCTACTAAGAAAACCACATTTTCTAAGATCTTATAAGTCAAGTGGTAAGTAATAAGACAAAAATGTTCAAGTAGTAATTTTTGATGTCAGAACAAGGCTGCTTCAGTCCAAATTCATGATTGTCAATAGCTTAAGAGGACAATATGTTAAAAGCTAGAGCAAGAAAACAGTAAGAAAACCATTGCCAATTCTTAATGATTGCTTCTAATATAATTTCTTACTATTAATACAACTGCTAATCTAGTTTAATTTTAACATGTTTAAAAAGAATGAATACAAATGGTATGACCAATTTTTCAAGTTCTCATTTCTTTTCCCATCCAGCTATTCATAACAGTATAAACTCCTTGTGATGATATGCTTGTATTGCACCAGGAGGATCTAATAACAAGCACAACCCCTTTGTACGTTCCCTCACATGGCAACTTAAAATTAACCCAAGCTAAAGTTACTCTGGACACATAAAACATAAAAGGCATGGCTTGTTTATCCCAAAAGGAGTTTTCACCTTCTAACAAGCTTTGTGTTTAAAACTAAACAGTTGGCTTCCCTGCTTTTCTGATATTTTTATAATATAGGGCTAACACTGACTTAGTATTAAAGGCTGAAAACAAAATATGCAGTAAGTTCATAAGAGTGCTGTTAAGGAAGCTTCCCTGTCTGACCCTCCAGGAGCCACTCTGGCAGTCCCATTCACACCACTTGAGCTGGAACTGAAGCCCCTTCACAGCTACACCCCTCACACTCACATCCAGACCAGGATTCCTTACCAGCTCAACCCCAGGTTTCCCATAGCAGATTCTCAGACATCCAGGCCCTTCAAATAGCTTAATCATGGTGCAATAACAGCTCCAGCTGGTGTCTCTGGGAAAAGGGACCCTGAACAAAGGATCCCCTGAGCTTTTGTACCCTCACAGCACCAAAGTCCAGGGGTCTCAGCGTCCAGTCCCCAGCCTGGAGCCACAGATCCCTGTGCCAAGGGTTGGCAGTTCATGGCTTCTTGCCTTGGGTTGCCATGCAGAGCTCAGCCTGCGGCTCTAATTGCAACCGCATCCCGAGTTACCTGCACCAAATATGTTAACAGTGCCAGAGGTTTAATTTGTAATTATCAGTACACATTCAGCTCAATGTTTAATGGTAACACTGGGGCACACTCCTGTAGAAGGTGGAAAATTACATGAACTGTTTTGACAGCAAACTTAGAACACTCATAAACAGTCAGAACTATAAAGATATTTGCATCAAGACTTGAATGTATTCTCCATTCCTGCCAAAACTCAACAGCAAATCCACATGCTTACAACAAAGCATTGCCCAGACTGCATCATATTTGTATCAGAGAACAGAAAAAGCAGCTTGAAAGAAGTTTATTTTCTTCTCTGTGGGAGCATCAAAGTTACCTTACCAAAGCACAGCAGCTAAAATACAAGATAAAACTAGAGCATGCCCTATGAGCCCACCTGTTCATCACTTCGGTGGTAGTCATTATCTTCTTCCTGTTTTTCCTCTGAAGTTTCTTTATTTATATTTTCATCTGCTTTAGTTTCACCTTATATTAAAAAAAAAAACAACCCAGATATATGGGATACATATACATTATTTTTATATATAAACCCCAGATATACTCAGCAGCAGTTTATAATGCTAATACAATTGAAACATCACATTTCAGGATAGAATGTATAGAATAAGCTTTGTTACTCCCAAATAGTGCTTACTGGCTCAAGCAACACTTGCAGCCAACAGCCTGTGACATGAAAGAAGAGAATACCTATGGAGTTCAGCTGCTAGTAGCCCAGAAGCTGGGTGATTTCACAGTTCCCATGCAGGCACTACTACAGAGACTTCGCCACAAGCAACTGCTATTAACAGTAAAAAAAAACAATTCTATGCACAAATAAGGGACAAGGCAACAATCCTACACTGACTCTATTCCTCCCTGTTAGGAAACAATTGTGACTGTAATATACCCACTGGGCACATACTTCCAACAGATCTGTTTATTAATTTACTAGCTGTCACCCACCAAAGATAGAATAAATAAAGGACTAGTTACCATTTCGATGAGAATCTAGGTGCTGTTTTGTAGAACATGTCTCCCCTTTGATGTCCCCTGGAACTTCCATGCCCAGTTTGTGATAAAACTCCCTTTGCTTTTTCATTTCAGCTGTTTAAAATTGCAAATATTAATCCCTGTAATAAAGTCCTAATGCAATATTTATGAAGTTATTCCAAATCTCTTCCCACTTAAGGATTGCCAACAAGTGGAGGTGGTGTCATCATTTACTGTCTTCTATGTCTGCTATTGCATCAAGTCATGCCTCATCATATTTTTCAGAATTACAAATGCATAAAGTTATCTGTATAATTACATTATATCATTACTGCTAGAATGAGATGGAATTTAAAATACTGTAGCCAATTCTGAATATCCCCCATTTTGAATATTACCATATTTAAGTCAAAACATTGGTTTTGAGTTTTTATTTATAGTTCTGATTTTCAATATCCTAGAAATAATTGTTGAAGTATCTATTTACCTATTTTGAAGTATCTATTTTGAAATATCTATCACACTGATATTTGAAAATGCTCTGGTTAAAAAGCAGCTTAAATACATTACAATACTTTCTTTAAATGAAAGCTTTAACATACATTAAGACAAAAAAAACACTGAGCAATTTTTATAAAGTATTTCTTTAGTTTAACAGATCTAGTGTCAAAGAGGATTACGAAAACAGGAATTGAAAGTTCTCTGATAAGAAAGAACTCTCAAAATAGCAGAAATTAAAAGCAGTTCTGCATTGCATTTGACCTCTTGAGAATTCTAGAAAGCTTGCACAACAGGTACACAATTTAACAAAAACAAATTATGGTATGGTAACATTCAAAAGCTAAATGACTGTTCTGCTTCACATAATATGCTTTTGGAAGAAACATCCCATGTTGCCTCCCCCCACACCCCTACTCAGCTGCTGCTAGTACAGGTATGAAATTAAATTAATTGCTAAAAATTACACAAGTGAAGGAGTCTGGTTTTCCACTGTATTTTTTCTCAGTTGCCCCCTCACCCTCTTTTTCATCACCTGAAACTTTTTCTTTTTAATGTCAAATAAGTATGTGCAAAATGAACTTTAAAAAGGTCACACCACACCACAACTTACCTTCTTGGAGGCCTGGTACAAGTTTGTAAACAATATCTTGCATTGTTCTGTCATGACTAGCAAGGAAAAACAAAGACAAAATCAAAAGCTTAAGTTCATCATCTCGATTGAAAACAGTGTCCTTTATAAAGTTCCAGTACTACCCATAAGCAAAAATCTCTAAATTCACCTAAGAATAATTTTACTCTCAATCAGTATTTCTATCAAACCAGAAAGAACAGCAACACAGAACAAATTATAAAAAAGTACAGGCTAAGAAAATAAATGAAAGTTTGAGAAAGACTAGGCTTTGGAGGAAATCACCGCACTGAATACATCATTACGCATCAAGACACGTCTCTAATCTAAAATTGTTTTCCAACTTAGAGTTAAACTCATTTTATTACAAAACGATCAAGGATAGCTTGTTTCTCAGCCCTACAGACTAATATCTCACATTTCTAAATTAGTTATCTTTACTAGGATTCTTCTAAAATGCATGAGAACAGTTCACAGAAAAAAGACAACAACTAAATTTTACTTTGTTCTTAAAAGTCAACATTTTAACTGTAAGAAGCATTATATAGCTAAGTAGCCTGTAGAGGTAGTGTGGGCCAAATGAAAAAAATCCCACTGCAAGTAGAACAGTTCAGATTCTAAACTTTGATCCCCAGCTCACCTAGAAAAATCCTGTTCTAGTCCAAAAAAACTTCTGGTCTCAAAGAAATCAAATATTACATTAAATTCCAATTAAGAAATAGAATAAAGAAGCATTTCAAGTGTCTGCCTTGGCTGCTGCAATGTCATTAATGCCAAAAAAGTCTGCAGTATTAAGTCCTGAATCTGACTTGAACAGAAAAGGTTACTAAAGTAGTCTCAGGCTTCTCATCACTTGACATGAGCACTTCACAGCAATGGAGATCAGTACAGAAGTACAGAAATAGTGACAAATCAAGACATTTACAAACAGTAATTACAGTATTTTAAGAAGCACTACAACAAGATTCAGAATATCTCTTATCCTAAATTCATGTTATTTTGACCAGTAGCAATCCCATTTGTAGAGGTTGGGATTATGAAGTGCCACATATGGACTGCAAACACATTACCAAAAATATTTCAACAAAGGTATGTAATTAAGACATCATCATTACATCAGAGGTGACAATTCAAATGCTGGATCTTACAAATGATCTTTAAAGTCCCAAAGAATTTTAAGATTCTATGATGCTATTTAACAGTATTTAGAAATGCAAACAAGAAGACACATTTGGTTTACCCATTTTCCAGTCAGACAGAGATGAATAGGAGTTTAAATCTCCATTTTCAAACACCTTGTGTAACTCTGGACTGTCAATTATTTTTTAAAAAAGGTAAGTAAATATATCCAAAAGTAGGCTGGTCTGTTTCAGTTTTGATGGGGCAATATTTTACAGCTAGTTCAAGCAGCTTATTTAAGTTGAAGTGTATTCAACAACAAAAAACAAGCAACAAATGCCTGCTAGCTGTTCTCAATATCATGCTGTTTCCTGGCCCCTTTCTGCACAAAACCCAGGTTTTTTAAACCAAGGCAAACATGTTGCCTTACATGTCATTAATTCATTCTTACCTATTTGCATCTGTCTGTCCCTTTAATTATGCACCCATATAGGACATTATCAGTGTATTATAAAAATGTGGAAACAGCACACTTAGTTTCAGGCTCCTGAATGAGGATGGGCAATATAAGTGTGTATGGAATATTTACAGTTTTCTGTAAAAGTGCAATCAGACTCATTTGCTATAACCATTGCTTCAGAAATTGTTATAGAAGAGAGAAAGGCACATTGAAAAATGCTATGAACAAACACAAGTGCTTTATAATGGAAGACAAAACTACTTGATATGCAACAGCTAATGCAGACACAACATCCCAATGTATTTTCATAAGCAGAAGTTACTACACAGAAGTAAAATGAAAACACTCAAGGAAAAGAAAGAGAATGTCTTTTCTGACAAGAAAAGGAGGAACAAACCCAACAAAAACACTTAGTGAAAATGCAATTTGACTATGCAAATGTAGATGGAAAATAAGGAGGTGATTGACAACAGCCAACATGGCTTTCACCAAGCGCAAACCATGTCTGACAAATTTGGTGGTCCTCTATGATGGGGTTACAAAGACAGTAGATGAGGAAAGGGTGAATCGTGGCATCTACCTGGGTTTGTGCAAAGCATCTGATGCTGTTCTGCACAACATCCTTGTCCCTAACTGGGGAGACATGGATTTGACCAATGCAGCACTTGGTGGATAAGGACTTATGGATGTTTGCACTCAAAGGAGTTGTGATCAAAACAATTCAACACCCAAGAGGAGACCAGTCACAAATGCTGTCCCCCAGGGGTCAGTACTGGGACCATCACTGTTTAACATCTCTGTCAGTGACAGTGAGATTGAGGGCACCCTCAGCAAATTTGCCAGTGGCACCAAGTGTTGTGGGGCAGTTGACACACTGGAAGGAAGTAATACTTAGGATGTGGGTCCATGTGAAGCTCAAAGTTCAACATGGCCAAATACAAGGTCTTGCACCTGGGTTATGTGCAAGACCTCGCACAAATCCCAAGCACAAATACAGGCTGGGTAGAAAAGTGATTGAGAGCAATTCTGAGGAGAAGAAATTGGGGGTATTAGCAAGTGCGAAAATCAACATGACCTGGCAATGTGCACTGCAGTCCAGAAAGACAACTGCATCCCAGACTGCATCAAAAGAAACTTGGCAGCAAGGTGATTCTGCAAACAAGGTAATTCTTGGAAATAAGGTGATTCTGTCCTTCTCCTCTGCCTGCAAAAGACCCCTGCAGAAGTCTAGACCACTGCTTTCAGCTCTGGAGCCCCCAATAAGAAGGATCTGTTAGAGTGAGTCCAGAGGAGAGCCATGAAAATGACGAGAGGGATGGACCTCCTCTTCTGTGAAGATAAGCTGAGAAAGTTGGGGCTGTAAAGCCTGGAGAACAAAGATTGCAGGCAACCCTCAGAGCAGTCTTCCAGTACAGGCAGGGAATCCACAAGAAGGCTGGAAACAGACTTTTCACATGGGCATGTAGTCATACAGAAAAGGGGGAATGGTTTAAAACTAAAACATGGCAGGTGTAGGTTAGATAACAGGTAGAAATTCTTCAGTCGGAGTGGCAAGGCTGGAAGAGGTTGCCCAGAGAGGTTGTGCATACCCCACTCCTAGAAATGTTCAGTCCAGTCTGTGAGTAACTTTGAGAAAACCTGGTCCAGGTGAAAGGTGTCCATGCCCACGGCAGGGCAGCTGAAACTAGATGATCTCAAAGGTCCCTTCCAATCCAAACCATTTTATGATGATTCTATGACACTCTTATCTGTTACTACGACCTAAGGAGACCTTTGAAAGATTAACTGAACAACAAAGCCGAAAAATATTTCTCTCATTACTGTCAGATGCTGGAAAGGATAACCAAGACTAATTTTTTGATAACTTTGTAAAAGTGTAATTCCTACAAATGTTTCATATGTAAGATTTTTACAACCCAAGCAGAAAAAAATGAGAAATTACTAAATACCATTTAAAATCGCACAAAAATTAAACACTTAAGTGTATAGTTCACTTGTTTTTAAGTCTGGAATAAGGCCTTGTACATTTGTAGCAGAAATTTAATCCTGTATCTCTTCCTCAATCTCCTTCAAACTTCTTTTTAAATGTTTAACATGCTGATAAGCAAAAATGAAAAATTTGGGAGAAGCTGTACTGTATCAAAGGGGATGAACTAGTCTAGAGTGAAGCTACTTGCACTTCTGTTTTTATACTTACCCAATATACTGTAATGGGTGGCTCTGATGTATAACAATCCTACAGGTTGGACAGGTGTTGTTTTCCTCCAAATATTTCACTAGGCAGCTTCTACAGACTAGTAACAAAGACATTCACAATTAAAAAAGAAGAAAAGTAGCATATAAAAGTAGCATAATAAAGGTCTGGTTTTATACAGTCACAGAATGCACATTACTGAAATTTACATGAAGTTAATTTTTTTACATCATATGTGCATGATGTAAATTTTACATCATATGTGCATGATCTTGCAGAATACAGTTTCCAGTACCTTTCCTTAATTTTCTTGATTAAGAAGGGATGCACTTTAAAGAAAGTATCCATACCTATTGAAAATCTTCTTAACAAAGCATACAACACAAAGTCCCACTTTGAAATTTACTAGAACAAGAATTTCTAGCAGGTCAACATTCAGCTTGCATAGATGACATTACAGGAACTATTTGCTATTAAGATACTAAACAAAACATATTTGCTTTAACCATGGCCACATACAGAACAAATGTGTGTTGTGGCAATAAAGCCAATACAAAAATAAAATTTCAAAGCAGGAAAGTGGATATCTGGGTGTTATTTTACTTCTAACCTTCACTGAGTACACTACAGCTAAACTTCTAACAGAAAAAAAATTACATTGTCACAGACCCTCAGTAAAATGTCCTGCTAGGAGTTGCTAAAGGAGTCATACACTATTAAGCTGCATGCTTCTATATGCACACACACAATCACCCATCTCTTTCCAATGTAAACTTTATATCCCACTCTCCTCTGTCCTGCCCCAAAAAAGTACTCATTAAATACACTACTACATGATATCCTCACTCACTTGAAGTTACAACTGAAAAGGGTACAGAGAAAAGAAAGGTTTACAACAGCACTAGTCCATGTAGTCTTGGTATCAAGGCACTTATCAGACAAAATGAAAGGATTTCTGTAACTATAGTGCCATCTACCTCTCAAACAAGAAGACAGTACAATTACAGAAACACCAGCTAATAAAAAAAATAAAGTAACAGTAAATGAAGCATTATAACTTTGCATTGTGCTTTGCATTTACACACAAGATGACAGCACTGTTTGTGGCAGAGGTTAGACAAAGCCTCATAGTTATGCACATTAAGCACACATTTCGTGCAGCAGTTTGTTCCAGCAGAGTGCCAGAACAGTAGATCCATTTGCAAAAGTGAAGCCAAACTCCATTCCTACCAAGTCAACAAAAGCAGAATCTGACAGAGGAAGCAGGGATGGGTGAGTACAGGGTGTTGCTAACTTGTGTAGGGAGGGGGCAGAAAAGCCAGATCACAGCTG